>JAURVB010001508.1:0-21622 GCA_033002965.1 Piper betle | reverse complement strand
GGTGTGAGTTTCCTCCCCCAAATCGACGACGAGTTCCTTCCCTTTTCCCTGCTTGTTCCCTTGCTTCGGTGGGGCCATGGATTTGACGACCAGCCTGCGAAACAGAGGAGGTTGGGAGGATGCGACTGAAATGGTGGAGGACGGGACAGGGATGAAACCCTTGCTCCCTTGTTGATCGTTCTAGAAAGTAGGAAGAAGATAAATGGAAAAACAAAATCAAGAATTCAATTCTTCAAGTCATGCCAATTACAGTTTGTTTCTCCCCTTTTATTCTGTTTTCCAGCCCATCTCCTAGTTTTTCGCCAGTACATTTCATTCAAATCTGACGGTTACAACTAAATGCTGACAGTTCGAAGCCTGCAATGCCCCTTCGTACTCCTCTACTCACTATATTCATACCAATTACCCTCCCCTTTATAAGAACCTTGTCCCCAAGGTTGTACAGATTACGAATTACAAGGAAGTATCCGCCATTGGAGTAGTATAAGGTAAGAAATTGGTACAGGAATAACAGCTGTCCAAGGCGTGACGAAATGCCATGCTTCAAAGCCAATGCATTAAGCCCAGCAGCAATAGACGTGCACCTGTTTGATCCCAAGTGGCCCCCAATCTGCTGAATGCCACAAGTACCAAGCCTGGCCTTAGAAGTTAAAGATGCAGAAATAACAGCAATAACAAGAACAGAGGGCAATGTTTGCTCCCAGGATAGAGGAGACCCTAGTTTCTCAAGGTTTTCTCTAAGAGCAGACCGCATTCCAATTATCCGGTCAGCCATGGCCTTCACCTCCTTGAGCCACAAACTCTTCAGTTCAGGATCGCCAAGTATTGTAGAGACAATAAGAGCACCATGAATTGGTGGATTGCTATACATAGGCCTAGCTAATTGCTGCAACTGACTCTTCACAGCTACAGCTTGCTTGTCACCTTAACAGAGAACACTGAGGCAACCTACTCTTTGACCATAAAGGCCCATATTTTTGGCATATGATTGAGTGCATCCAATTAAATGGCCATCTTCAAGAAAGATACAAATGGCTTTTGCATCTCTCTCCGGATCACCACTTGCAAAACCTTGGTATGCCATGTCAAAGAAGGCAAAATGATTCTTCACCTTGAACTGGTATGACATCTCTCTCCACTGTTCTTCTGTTGGATCTACTCCAGTAGGATTGTGTGCACATGCATGAAGCAAGAAGAAGGAACCATTTGGTGCATTCTTGATATCATCCATCATTGAAGCAAAATCTAGCCCCCTTGTCTCCGGATGATAGTAATGGAAAGTTCTTTGGGGCACCTGAGCATCTCTCCAAATATTATGATGGTTGGCCCAAGTTGGCACTGGTATGTAGATCTGGGAATCAGGCATGAAGCGCTTCTGAAAATCAGCAAAGAGTCGGCATGCACCAGTTCCAGAAAGTGCTTGCACCGCTGCAATTCTTTTATCCTTAATTAGGTGAGAGTTATCCCCATATGCCAGCTTCAATGTTTCCTCTACCATTGCTAGACTCCCACCCATCGGAAGATACTCCATATTCTTATGTCCGGCGATCCGCCTCTCGGCTTCCCGGACGCACTCAAGAACAACCGGCTTCCCGTCGTCATCCCGGTACGCTTGCGGAATCCTTCCTCCCGACATCCTTGCCTGTTCTTCCCTTTGGGTGTTTCTTCGACTATCCTGCCATTGATCATCAATATCCAACCCAACAACAGGAACCCTCATATGAGGTGTCCCAATTCCCTCACGATTATCCAGATTCCCCTATCCTCAACCCTCGATTGCAGTAACAATTCGAGTTTTGCAGAAATTTCAGCAACGACAGTAATCAAATGATCCTGAATCTGTTTAATGTGAGATAATTCAACCGAGTTGGGTGATGGATTCATACCTCCCTCGCCTTGCTCTGATGCCAAATTGGTGTGAGTTTCCTCCCCCAAATCGACGACGAGCTCCTTCCCTTTTCCCTACTTGTTCCCTTGCTTCGGTGGGGCCATGGATTTGACGACCAGCCTGCGAAACAGAGGAGGTTGGGAGGATGCGACTGAAATGGTGGAGGACGGGACAGGGATGAAACCCTTGCTCCCTTGTTGATCATTCTAGAAAGTAGGAAGAAGATAAATGGAAAAACAAAATCAAGAATTCAATTCTTCAAGTCATGCCAATTACAGTTTGTTTCTCCCCTTTTATTCTGTTTTCCAGCCCAACTCCTAGTTTTCCGCCGGTGCATTTCATTCAAAACTGATGGTTACAACTAAATGCTGACAGTTCGAAGCCTGCAATGCCCCTTCGTACTCCTCTACTCACTATATTCATACTATTATTATTTATTTACATTTGATTGTGTATTTGTAAGTTTTATTTTTAAAGTCAAAATTTATTGATATGAAACCATTATAACCTATTGCATTATTCGCCAAGAATCTATTTATAAACCGATTCTATCGCTAAAATACAATGCGACATCTTCGGTTGTGGAAAAAATTAGCCATTTCTTCCATTTCACACTTTCTTCTTTGGTTATTAAGAGCTTATTTTTGCTTGTGATAATATCATGGGCTATATATGTAACACCCTAAATCCGGTTCACATTCGTGAACCAAACCAGCATGTTACAGGCCCCGGTTGGGTCGGCTAACCTGAACCTAACTCGTGCGGATCCAATCTCGGCATCTTAAAATGAAGATCCAACTTGCTATATGTATGTATGAATGCATAAAACCCTAACAGGATACTACATGGATGACATGTAACCAATTTTTCACACCAACACAATTACAATCAAAATGAGTAAAAATTCAAAAACGAAAGGGACAGAATTTCTCCTAAAAATATAATTAGGGGCCACCCTGTCAAAATCATATATTCAAGCATATATATGCATAGTAACAATAGCATTCACACAGACTTCTAATCTACTATATTCATCATTCTCTGAACATTGGGTCCTAACCCATCACACTTTTGCTGCGCTACTCTGATCATTTCATTTCATGTCATTGTCATGCCTCAAATATTTAATCATATCATGTTTATAAAATAACATCATAAACAAAACATTAAACATTCAATCACCCAATGTGTGTGTGCAGAAGACCTTATTGCTCCTCCATCCAAGCTGGCTCCTCCAACTCGTGATTATTACCTACATATAGTATAAAAACACGTCAGTAACAAGTGTTACTGGTCCAGAAAATAAAATAACTATAACAAGCTGGCTATGAGAGCAAACTCTCATATGAAAGAAAACATCATATACTCCACGTGAACACTCTGAAGGGCACTACTGAGGAGCCACTGGGCTGCAGACCCAGTAGCATCCCGAACTTACTGATCTGCTACTGGTACTATGCCGCTCTCGGCACTTCTTTTTAGTACTTCTCGTGAAACTGTATCCTAAGCCCTCTCCTTACCTCCATATTTCTCCTGGCCTTGAGCATGAAGGCCGAGTACTCTCAGGCAATCGCCTTTAGTACCCTTTGAACCACAAGTCCAGACATGCGTTGTACTAAACAGTACCCGTAAACCTCCACGTTCTCCGGGTGTGAGGAACTCAAACGCGGAGTTGTCAGGATCCCTCGGGAATGGAACAGTCCACTGGCACTAATCCAGAGCCCGCTTTGACTATCATGGCATCCTCTGCATGGTACGTGCAGTCGATTTCTCCATCTCTCATCTCACTGAAAACGCGAAAACTACATATATATAGGGCTGGGTAGGGATTTATATAATAGGCCCGAAGGCAACTTGTGGTGGATCTTGTTTTCAAAATCATCCTCGATGGATCTCATCCTCGAGGGGTTATTAATCCGGAAAACTATTCAGTTAAATGGCCCGAGTTAAGTGGGATCCGATAAAGTGCCACTTAACTCGTCCTGTAGGCATTAAAACAAACATACAACAGAAAAGAGTAAAACAGACGAGTCCTAAACGGACCTGGTAGAAGCTCCAAGCGTGTCATCGCGCCTAGGCGGCGAGCTCCTACTCCGTACCTACACATCAAAACTAAATACTAACGCCCGCTAACTAAATGATGCATCAAATCCGACATGAACCATCACACCACAATACAAACATCAACCATAACAATCAACAATTATAAATGTAAAAATAATTCCAACTTATCCTATTAACAACTATTTTTATTATATTTCCTAAGTTACGTTATACTCGATTATCATACTCAAATTTACTTTACTTCATTAGTTCATTTAACTTTCATTCCCTGTTAATCACATCATGCACATGTTTACTCCATTCATAATCTTAACATTCATCATAATAATTAATCAACCCTAGCATGCTATGCTAACAATTATCATCAATTTTAAATAAATCAATCGGAAGTAATTATACCTCACGTTGTCGACTAATCGGAGACGGTTAGGGTGTAAAACCCGTGACTCGAGTCAGGGTTTTACGTTACCGAACCAGTCGGTTCAACCGTTGGTTCGAGTCGAGTCAGTTTCATGAACCGCGTGCTGAGTCGAGGCCAGCCGTGAGTTATGAGCGATGAGAGTCAGGTGTACCTGAATATATGATGATAACGTCGAGAAGATGGTGAGATATGAGTTATCAGAATATATGAAAGTATGCAGTATTTTTTCTTTTTATATGTTTGATCGTAGAAATAGTTTTAGGCCGAATAACGCGTTAGGACGCGTTGGATTATATTCGGGTGGGTTATTAGTTATAGAGCATGTCATTTGGATGTTGTTGTGTTTGTTTTATTTTATGGAATTTTTCCATATTTTTCTAGATTTTTTTTAGAATTTATTACGAACTAGTTATTATTTTGACTCGAGTAGGAATCGAGTCAATACTTATTTACGAAACTGCCATTGAGGGTATTTCTTCTCTCCTCCCGACCCTTCCTCACCCAAACCCTCGCCGCCCGCCTACGTGCTCGTCGCCGCCGCCGCACTGCCGCCGATCAACGCCGCCCCGCCCCGCCGTGCCGTCGCCGTGCCGCCACGACCCACCCCGGCCACCGTCTCGCCGCCACGATGCCGGAATCGCCCCACGAAACCACCTCGGCCGTCGCCACTCCGAGCCGGATTCCGCCGCCGTCCGGGCCGCGCCGCCGCCGCTGTGACCCCGACGACCACCCCCTCGCCGTCGCCGACATTTCCCCCACCATCCCGAGCGCCGTCGAGGCCGGCCGCAGCCCCGATCGGAGCACACCGCCGCCGTCGCCCGTTTTCAACGCCGCCGCCGACGGCCATCGCCACCCCGGCTGCTCTGTTTGACACCGCCATTGGACCAAGCTCGTCGAGCTGGTGCCGATAGACCCCCTGATTGCCCCGTACCGAATCATCGCCGGAAAACCGTCGGAATCCGCCGGAAAACCGCCGACACTCGCCGGAAAACCGCCGGAACCGTCGAAAAATTGGATTCTTGGGAAATTCGCCGGATCATCCGCCGAACGCACCCGGTCCAATCTGATCGGACTTCGGACGCCGCTAGGTGCCGAATTCGAGTTTCGAGCCACGAAACGAAAACCCTAGCCGTCGCCGATTTTCGACGACGCGAGGTATAATTTATTTTAATTTAATTATTTGAAAGTATTGATTATTAGAATTGCATGCTAGGATTGGTGAATTGTGTGTTATAATAATATATATAAATGTAGATTTGATTAAGGATAAAAATGTGAAATTTGTTTGATTGAGTGGTGTTAAAAATGGAAGCTAAGAAACTAATTAGAGTAACTAGGTAATGATCATGATCTAATGCAAACTAGCCTAAGTAGACTTGCTAGAATTGATATAGGTTGATGTGTGTTGATTAATGCGTGATTGTGTTGATTGTGTGTGCATGCTATAGGATGTGTGATTCATCATGCGGGCGTTAGTTTTTAGCTTGAATGTGTAGGTACGGTGTAGGAGCTCGCCGCCTAGGCGCGTGGACCCGTTTGGAGCTTCTACCAGGTCCGTTTAGGACTTGTTCTCTGATTTACGCTATTCTATCGTGTATTTGATTTATCATGTGCAGGACGAGTTAAGTGGTGCTTTATCGGATCCCACTTAACGTCGGGCCATTTAGCCAACAATTCTCCGGATTAATAACCCTCGAGGATGAGATCCCTCGAGTTTGTTTTCGAACTTCAGATCCAGCTCACGTTGCCTTCGAGCCTATTGTATAAGTCCCAACCCAGACCTTTGTATATGTATAGTTTTCGCGTTTTCAGTAGAGATGTGAATGATGGAAACCGACCACCGTGCTACGCGAGCTGTAAAACCCGTGATTCGAGTCAGGGTTTTACGTTACCGAACCAGTCGGTTCGATCGTTGGTTCGAGTCGAGTCGGTTTCATGAATCGCGTGCTGAGTCGAGACCAGCCGTGAGTTATGAGCGATGAGAGTCAGGTGTACCTGAATATATGATGATAACGTCGAGAAGATGGTGAGATACGAGTTATCTGAATATATGAAAGTATGCAGTATTTTTTTCTTTTTATATGTTTGATCGTAGAAATAATTTTAGGGCCGAATGACGAATTAGGACGCGTTGGATTATATTCGGGTGGGTTATTAGTTATAGAGCATGTCATTTGGATGTTGTTGTGTTTGTTTTATTTTATGTGATTTTTCCATATTTTTCTAGATTTTTTTAGAATTTATTACGAACTAGTTATTATTTTGACTCGAGTAGGAATCGAGTCAATACTTATTTACGAAAATGCCATCGCACACACTTCTTCTTCCTCCCGACCTTTTCTCCCCCACGCCCAAACCCTAACCGCCGCCGCCCCTGTTCGCGCGCCACCGCCGCCACGGCCGACGCCGCCTGGCCGCCGATCGACGCCGCCCCGCCCCGCCGTGTCGTCGCCGTGCCGCCCCGACCAACCCCGGCCACCGTCGCGCCGCCACGACGCCGGAATCGCCCCACAAGCCGCGACGCTCCGCCCACTGATTTCGCCGCCGTCCGAGCCGCGCCGCCGCCGCTGTGACCCCGACGACCACCCTCTCGACGTCGCCGACGTTTCCCCCATCGTCCCGACCACCGTCGAGGCCGGTCGGAGCCTCGATCGGAGAACGCCGCCGCCGCCACCCACTTTCGACGCCGCCGCCGACGGCCATCGCCGCCTCGGTTACTTTGTTTGACACCACCATCGGACCAAGCTCGTCGAGCTGGTGCCGATAGACCCCTTGATTGCCCCGTCCCAAATCATCGCCGGAAAACCGTCGGAATCCGCCGGAAAACCGCCGACACTCGCCGGAAAACCGCCGGAACCGCCGGAAATTGGATTTGTGGGAAATTCGCCGGATCATCCGCCGAACGCACCCGGTCCAATCTGATCGGACTTCGGACGCCGCTAGGTGCCGAATTCGAGTTTCGAGCCACGAAACGGAAACCCTAGCCGTCGCCGATTTTCGACGACGCGAGGTATAATTTATTTTAATTTAATTATTTGAAAGTTTTGATTATTAGAATTGCATGCTAGGATTGGTGAATTGTGTGTTATAATAATATATATAAATGTAGATTTGATTAAGGATAAAAATATGAAATTTGTTTGATTGTGTGGTGTTAAAAATAGAAGTTATGAAACTAATTAGGGTTATTAAGTAATAATCATGATCTAATCAAACTAGCTTAAGTAGACTCGCTAGAATTGATATAGGTTGATGTGTGTTGATTGACGTGTGATTGTGTTGATTGTGTGTGTATGCTATAGGATATGTGATTCATCATGCGGGCGTTAGTTTTTAGCTTGATTGTGTAGGTACGGTGTAGGAGCTCGCCGCCTAGGCGCGTGGACCCGTTTGGAGCTTCTACCAGGTCCGTTTAGGACTCGTTCTCTGATTTACGCTACTCTCTTGTGTATTTGACTTATTATGTGCAGGACGAGTTAAGTGGCGTTTTATCGAATCCCACTTAACTCGGGCCATTTAGCCAACGATTTTCCGGATTAATAACCCTCGAGGATGAGATCCCTCGAGTTTGTTTTCGAACTTCAGATCCAGCTCACGTTGCCTTCGGGCCTATTGTATAAATCCCAACCCAGACCTATATATATGTATAGTTTTCGTGTTTTTGTGAGAGACTGAATGAGGGAAATCCGACTACCGTGCTACGCGAGCGGGCACGTGTGTGTCGACAGTGGGCTCTGGAATGGTGTGCGGGCCGTTTCATTCCCGAGGGATCCTGACAACTCCACCTTTGAGTTCCTCAAACCCGGAGAAGTGTGGAGGTTCACGGGTACTGCATTGCAGCGCATGTCTAGACTTGTGGTTTCAAAGGGTACTGAAGGCGACTGCCTGAGAGTACTCGGCCTTCGTGCTCAAGGCCAGGAGTAATATGGAAGGTGCAGAGGGCGGATAGGAACGAGATTTGACGCGAGAAGCAATAGAGAAATGGCCGAGGCATGAGAATGTGAAAGATAGGGGACGCTGTCGACCCGATGGCGACGGCTCCCGTATGTGCCCTGATGAGAGTTCTTGAGGAAGTATATGGTTTTCATTCAACAGGAGAGTTTGCTCTCCTGTGCCAGTTTGATATTAGTTATTTTCCGGGCCGGTAACACTCGTTACTGACGGTTTTTCTATATATATGTAGGTGAGGAATGCGAGCGATGAAAGCTGTCGGGACTGCGGAGGAGCAGCACGGAATCGCGCACACATGTACCTGCCGCGTGTAACGTATGTATAATGATGGTGTGTTATTATTATGTAAATGATAATTTTGAGGTGTTTGCGTGAATGTATTGCTTGTTATGAAACGAACTGATAAATATGAATGAGTAGGGAGCCTTGGAGTACAGACTCGGCTCAGGTAAAAATGAATGAGATAATGGTTGAATGTCATGGTAGATTAGTATGTGTTACCGTATTTTTATAAAATAGTATATATTTTCTTTTGGTTTTTCATTTATTATTTTGTCTTGTCTTTGCTTGTACATCATAGCATGCATGTAGGACTACGTTAGAACCCATGCATCCCATCCATGCATTTCATGTTTGCATCTCCATCTTGAGACACCGAGGGCAGATCCGGGTCGGCTTAACCGAACCCAGTAGATTAGCGAACGGTTCGGTCGCCGGTGACATTTCCGGGTCGGTTCACGGGTGAGCCGAAACGGGGTGTTACACGAGCGGGCACGTGTGTGTCGATAGTGGGCTCTGGAATGGTGTGCGGGCCGTTTCATTCCCGAGGGATCCTGACAACTCCACCTTTGAGTTCCTCAAACCCGGAGAAGTGTGGAGGTTCACGGGTACTGTATTGCAGCGCATGTCTAGACTTGTGGTTTCAAAGGGTACTGAAGGCGACTGCCTGAGAGTACTCGGCCTTCGTGCTCAAGGCCAGGAGTAATATGGAAGGTGCAGAGGGCGGAAAGGAATGAGATTTGACGCGAGAAGCAATAGAGAAATGGCCGAGGCATGAGAATGTGAAAGATAGGGGGACGCTGTCGACCCGAGGGCGACGGCTCCCGTATGTGCCCTGATGAGAGTTCTTGAGGAAGTATATGGTTTTCATTCAACAGGAGAGTTTGCTCTCCTGTGCCAGATTGATATTAGTTATTTTCCGGGCCGGTAACACTCGTTACTGACGGTTTTTCTATATATATGTAGGTGAGGAATGCGAGCGATGAAAGCTGTCGGGACTGCGGAGGAGCAGCACGGAACCGCGCACACATGTACCTGCCGCGTGTAACGTATAATGACGGTGTGTTATTGCTATGTGAATGATAATTTTGATGTGTTTGTTTAGATAAATTGCTTGATATGAAATGAATGGATAAATATGAATGAGTAGTGAGTTTGGAGTTTAGGCTCGGTTCAATTGAAACGAAAGAGATAACGATGAATGCTACGGTAGATTATCATGTTTTATCGTATTTTGATAAAATATTTATATACCCTTGTTGTGGATAATTTTTAATTAAAATTTTCTTGCCGTTGCATGGTTTTGTTTTGCTTGCACATCATAGCATGCATGTAGGACTACGTTAGAACCCACGCATCCCATCCATGCATTCCATGTTTGCATCTCCATCTTGAGACACCGAGGGTAGATCCGGGTCGGCTTAACCGAACCCAGTAGATTAGCGAACGGTTCGGTCGCCGGTGACATTTCCGGGTCGGTTCACGGGTGAGCCGAAACGGGGTGTTACATAGGGTTCCGTCGCGTGTCTTGGAACTCAAATTCGGCGCTCATCGGCGTCCGAAGCTCAATCGGGCTCGACTGGGTGAGCCCCGCGGAGAGAATCCGGTGAATTCCAGTGAATTCCAGAAATTTTGGTTTTTCGGCAGTTGCTGGTGGTTTTCCGGCGGCTTCCGGTGGTTTTCCGGCGACAATCGTCGGCGGCGTTTATTGACCGAAAAGTGGTCGTGTTGGGTACCCTCAGAACCGGCTTGGCGAGCCCGACTCATCTATGACATTAGCGTAGCCAATGGAGGCGGCGGCTCACCGAAAAACGGCAAAACAGAGCCGGCGGCGATGGGTCGCTAGATCCGGCCAGCCACGGCGGCGATGGCCTCCGTTCCAGTTGGGGAAGGTCGCTGGAAGGCTGAGGGTGCTGAGGCGACCGACCGATCGCGGCGGCGGAATCGGCGACGGAAGCGCAACGCGGGCGCGGCATCGCGGCGTGGCTTCCTCCACGTCGCGGCAGTGCCGATGGGGGTCGGACTTGGTCGGGGCGGCAGGGCGACGCCGTGGCCAGGCTGGGCGGCGTCGATCGGCGGCCAGGCGGCCGTCGGCTGTGGCGGCGGTGGCACGCAGACAGGGGCGGCGCGGCGGTTAGGATTTGGGCGTGGGGGAGAAAGGTCGGGGTGAAAACTTAGTTGGGTGGCAAACTCGTAAATAATACTTGACTCGTCTCCGGCTCGAGTCAAGGATCATAACTAACTCGAAGTAAATCCTAAAAAAAATCCATAAAAATCGGGAAAAATCCCATAAAATCAAACAAACACTAAAACATCATAATGATATGCTCTAAGACTATCAACCCACCCAAACTGCCCGTAATGCGTCCTAACGCGATAAACGACCGAACACTAATTCTACGATCCACTATATATATAATAATAAAAAATAAATAAACTGCATGCCTTCATATACTCTGATAACTCATTCTTTTCTATTGTGTTCATGATGTCATCATCGTATACTTAGGTACGCATGACCCTCATAGCTCATACACGCAACTGGCGTCGGCTCAGTGCACGTGTTCTGAAATTGACTCGACTTAAAAATAACGGTCGAACCGACCGGTTCTGAATATAAAACTCTAACTCAAATCGTGGGTTTTACAGTATATAATTCAAGTACTCAACTACCAGCAATTCTGTTCCTTAATTCCAGTGCATTGCATTGCGCAGGCTAGGAATCCATCTTTCCTTTTCTCCTAAAACAATCAGATAAATCATGGAACATACACATGCATGTATATTTATTAGTAACAATTTAATTTCAGGACCGATTTAAGTGGTTAATTTTATTAAAAATTGTGACTTTAAAATCAGACAGTTCAAAAAAATGTATATAAAAACTATGGACTGTGTTTAGAAAGGATGAATATTGTTCATTTATACGATTTAGCAACTCATATTAAAATTTGTTCATATAAGAACCACTTATGTCCAAGCTAATATCATCCCTCCACATCCAATCACACCCATAAGAAGATAAACAGATTATAATGGTTTTCTTTTATTACGATTAGTTGAATATTGTATTTTTAATCAAGTTTAATTTTTTATGTTTTAAATTAGTAATATAATAAAGACCGAAATGGCTATATATGCATAGCTTTTCTACACGTTGCCCGAAGAGGCGTGCACATGCATGCCACATGTGCAGCATGCTGGAATTGTATGCGGGCCCCACATACAGCATGGGGTAATACGTACACGCTCATTGGTGAATTTTCACACCCCTAGGAAGCCACGTAGGTAAACTACTCATAAAATATTAAGCTCCGATTTTTTTTCCAAGGGGCAAGGTCCAATAATATTTTGTCTATACTTTCAATTTCACAATTTGCCCAGTTAATTTCTCACTCAGGAGTTGCTTAAGAAAATTATCGGTAGTTTTTTTCTGTCACCACCGACGTTCTCATTAATTCATTAATTAAATTAGTCACTTAATTAGAACGAGTTTCATTACATGATAATTTTTTTGGAGGCAATCAAACATAAAAGTGGGAAAATATAAGTGAAAAAATTTTAGGACGGGTTCATCAAGATATTTTCATAATTTTAAATATGAAAATTAGCACCTCATGTAACAATATATATACTAACCATCACTCCTAAATTGAACTTTCAAAAAAAACTACTCCTAAATTGAACTTGCTATCACTTTTTCCACATATTGAGTGGAAAAGAGAAAGTTGGCGTCACGAGTTGCAAGAATATATATAAGAATAATCTAAAGTTGTGTGAGATAACTTTGCGTTGGAGAAAAACAAAGCAGAGTTGACACAGAAGATCACAAACATGCTGACTTAGATGGTCGTCTAGTACCCAGGACATTGTTGTTGACGTAAACATTGACAGACCTAATTGAACACTGGAAAGATAAGATCATCCATTTTTATATGTATAATATAATTTCATATTCATATGTACACTTTTACAGCTGCATTGAGACTAATTGGACAAACGAAGTGTTGTCAAAAATTATATTAATCAAACTTGAGTGCATCCATGGTCAGTGGTCAAGCAGATCAGGAGGAGGTGGGCGGCCGGGAATGAGGCAGCACTTTCTGGGAGGAACCGATGACGGGATCGTCGCGGGTGAAGAGATGGTCCATGTTGGCGGCTGTGAGGATGAGCAAAGCGAGGGAGACGAGGACGGAGAGGACGGAGAGGGAGAGCATGAGGCCTTGGGCAGGGCCGCCTTGCACCTCCTGGGCGTACTCCGTCGACGCTAGGGCTAGGCTTGTGAGGGGGAAGGAGTATGCCCACCATGCCACATGAAACTTCCTCAGCGACTTCTTGAACAAATATGGCCTTGCAACCTATTATTCCCAAACATACCAATTACTTCAATGTTAGCACTTGCTAATTCTCTAGTGATAAATTATGTAACAAAAAAGTTCATGCGTCATATTATTATATAGTGGTCCAAAAGAAGCCAATGTTACCTTGGAGCTAGCTAACCCACTGAGCTATAAGGTAAATATTTTTGTATAAGCACAAGATTTGACAGTTATCTTCTTCGCTCAAAATACAAGCCAAATATTGTGCCTTAAAATCAATTAATAGAAAGGGGTCCAATACTCATGGTCCCTGCTTTGTTTGGCCAGCAGAAATTTCCTGGGTTTTTCTAAATTTGACTAGCCAAGTTTCGTATTGGAATTGATCATAGATTTATATATGAATTATCAGCTTTAAGTAAATAAAAATTAAATTTAACCATCTATTTAGACACCATAATTTTATTTTTTAGTAAATATAAAGTATGCAATTACCTTATATATAATCTAGCGCGACACATTTATTTTTACGGGATATTAAAAATCTCTTTTTTATTTTAGATGATTAATCACTTTACTTGTAAAACCTTAAATTTCACTCTAATATTTTCTCAATTTACCTGTATACTCATAAATGTTCTAAACCTACAAGAAAATGTGGCATACTAATTTGGCATTGAATATCTATAGATTTGTGCAAAAAGCTTTTTCACCATAACATTTTATATATTTTTTGTATCGGTGACAGATTTTATGGACTAAGTGTAACCTTACATTTTGAAACTAAGTAATTTGGCTTTTTTAACATGCAAGTATTTTGATGATTTTACTATTTTACCTAAGTGAAAGTAAGTTTTAATATATATACCAGGGAGGCAAAGAGGAAGAGGGAGAGGAAGAAGAGCAGCTTGGAAGGCTTGTCGAAGCTCCCAGATATGGAGCCCCAGGCCAAGCTGGCCATGCTCGGCGCCGCGAAGAAGAGGAAGAACACCGGCCGAAGTAACGGCGGCAGCCGGTCGGTGCCGGAGAGCCTCTGATACAGCGTCACAAACAGCACCAAGTAATGCACCAGCCCGAATGCAAAGAGGCACACCGCACTCTCCATCCAACCCATCTCCGCCGCCGCCCTAGCCCCGACCAAGTTCCCGATCACCGAGAGCTGGCTTGTAGGGTTCGCTACCGCTGACAAGAACCTCTTCCCCTTGGTGAACCACTGCCCATATATTTTCACGTCCAGAGCCAGCACCGGAGTACAGAACACAAGCCAAAGAGGCAGGTAACCAGGCTGGCCGGGTGCGAAAACCGGTGAGCTTTGGAGTAACAGCAGCCATGAAATCCACGGAGCATAGAGGTAGTTAACTCCGACATGGTGGCAAAACTCGGCCTTCACAGCGGAGAAGTGTCGGAAGCACTTGAGCAGGTAGAGGAGGGAGAGGCAAAGGAGGGAGAGCAGGGCTAGGGACCAGAGTAGGATGAACGCCGATTGGGGGAGCAGTCGGAGGAGGCGTCGAAGAGTGTGTGCGTCCTTGGTCGGTTCGGTGAGCGTCTTCCATAGCAGAGCTTGGCTGCATAGGGCGAGGCTTATACTAAAGTGCCCTGCATGGAGGCTTGTCAAGATGGGCAGCTTCACCGCCCTTGCCGAAGCCATTGAACTATCAATATGATCATGGCTAGAGTTGGTTGTTGTCGATTCAATATCAATAACATGACCTTGAGTTGGGTTTTTGATCTGGGTTTCTTCTGCCTCAGACACTGGGCGAGTAGGATGTTTCCAATTGCTTTCCTCCATGGATGGTTTTTGTCTTGGAGAGATAGAGTGCTTGTGCATGGTTTATATAGAAGGAAGGGCGGTGTGGGCACGAGGTGATGAGAATTGGCGGCCGTTGATTTTGCATATGCAAGCTTGGAGATGGTGACTGAGGCGGCTCATCAGTATTTTTTACTCTTGTTCATGCGAGTGAAAAGAAAGAGAGTAAAAAAGAACGGTTGCGTGGGGCTGTGTACTATGCTTGAGGTGAAGGGAAGCTTTTGTAGTTGGAGATGAACGTGTCGTATGGATTCATCTTGTTACTGTGAAAAGGTATCTGATTCTTACAAGGTTCATGTTTTCAATATTAGTGATGGACAGTAGTAGAATGGCCACTCACTTGATGTAAAGGATAGACCCAAGCGTGTTAAGTTGCACACTTTTGGGTAAATTTAGATGTTAATTCTTTGGATTTTGTAAGGATGAGTGGTCCTTAACTGCTAGCTATACTCCCTACAGTTGGATTTCTTAATTCTTGTTGCTTGTCGCTTTAAGTGGTTGGGAAGTCTAAATATAAGGGGGCTCTCTCGTTTCGCGTTTGCAGAAAATCAAGCGGACAATTTGTACAAATCAAACTTCTATTCAAACAAGAACATGGAAGATCAACGAATGGCGATTCTGGCGTCCCCGTTGGCGTCTCTTTGGGGAGGAGCCAAAATTATTCCTTTAGTTTGGCGTGGTGTGCAGCTTGTCTGCAACTTTTGTACCTCTCTGAGAATGTCACATCTACGAGAGTCAAACCACAAGACATTAACGATTTGCTTTTACTTCATTTTGAAACATTTCAATCTGGCCACCTTGAAAGGATTTAGCCACCTTTTGTTTGTACGTACTACACTTTGTAAACGACTGGTTCCATCTTGAGCTAAATACTTGCTAGCTAGCATATATATATACTACCGACGCAAGGTTCAAACTGCTCCGCGAGATTCACTCTTATTCTAAGATTGTTCATAAACAATGCAAAAGAAGAATGACAAGAAACGTGCACAAGAAACGTGCACAATGCTATCTTCTTAAGTTTTTTAGCTGCACCAAATGAGCAATGCAGTTCAAAGGCAATCAAATTAGATACTTGTGCTTGTGGTTACAACTACATATAGTAATTCACATCTTTCTACGCAATCTAGCCGGCGTATAATTAATCAGGGCCAAAGCAAGGCAATGTTGTGTCTCTGGCTATGACTTTGTCTTGTGTTTTTACACCAAAATCAAGCAGCTGTGCGGCATATATGGACTTTTATACATGCAGACTTAGACCTTCAATCCAACGTCAATTTGCGGCGGTAGACGACGACCCAACATTTCAGCATCTCTCTAATCTCTTGATATCTCACCTGGCCCAACTCCAAGCAACATTCAATGAGTCCTATTCCTGACATAACAAGTTTTGACAATATTTTAGGGATATATATAGAACAATATTTGAGAGTGGAATAATTTGGAAGCAACAAATAAGACAGGGATAAGGAAACTAGCTTATCTTAAGGATTTTCTTGTCAGCAAAATTGAGGAAATTAGGAACCCGTGTGGATTAAAATCAACATCATGTGTTTGTTCCTAGCCGTCGAATTTGAAGAAAAAAATGTGTAAATTCATGCTTTGATAAGTAGGACGGCGTGCATACTGCTTGGGATGTATAGTGCACTACACTTCATCTCTTTTTCTACAAGAGGAATTGAATCAACAATGGAGCAACTTGGTCTTTTGCTTAATTTGGAACTGTCGTTCATTTTATGCGCATATTACCCTACACCAAATTGTGGGAAAACTTTTTAGGTATTGGGTTAGATTAAATTAATATGGTTGCATACCCATTACGCACATATATTATGATTAAACTTGAACTTTACCGGCTTTGTTAGGATTAATGGATAAGAGGGACAAGAGTAACCACAAAAGTGGCTACCATATGAATCACTTGAGCCACCACCATCATAAATGGATAAGCAGATTAAGAGGATTGTCGCCACTAATTAGCTAATGTATAATTATCCTCAATTTAGTTTTTCCTTTGTGGGTACATTATCCTAACCTTTTTTTCTTTTTTGAGGGAAAGGGAGCCCAAAGCACCCACAGAGAACAAAAACCATTAAAATTCACAGTTTCAAAATAAAGGGAGAATTTTGTGAGATAATTCACAATTAATCACACACCCAATACATATTAGGATAAAATCAGATATATTAATGAAGGTATATTTATAGATGGGCCAATTTGGTTTTTAATTTTAAAACAATTCCACCCAACCCATGGATTCACTTTCCTTTCAGTAGCAGGATACTCCATGGTACTGGGTAAGTATACTCCACAATAAAAATAAATAAATATCCAATAAACTTACATGTTAATTATTGCCGTGGAGTAAAATATAGCCCACACCACAATCTCAAAAAATTTTGGAGAAAAGTTTCAATAGTACGTAATCCTATATTTTTTTAATTATGGAGGAAAATATAAGTTTTTTTTACAGAGAGCTCGCTCACGGTAAGAATCAAACTCAAAGCCTCTCAAGAAAAGAGAATCTTCCAATTCCAACGGGTAAGTTTGAGATTAATACGATAAAAAATTATTATTAATTAGTTCACTTATTAACTAAAGGGTACAATAATTTATTGAATGGTCATTAGCCATGGTGTTATCAGTCATTTAGTTACATCTAGGGATGCAAAATGGGCCGGGAAAGCCCACAACTTGATCTAGTCAGGCCCGGCCCATATTTTAGCCTAGCCAAGTTAGGGTGGAGCTGGGTCAGGTCGGGCCAAACGGGCCGGACCAGTCGGGTTGGACGTGGCTCGGCCCAATTTTTATACTATTTTAAAACATTATTGTATTATCTTACTTTAGTTTTTGTAATAATATTATTATAAGTTTATATATATAAGATTTATAAAATAATGTAATAAACATAAGAAAATTTTTAAATAATAAGTGAGCTCTGCCACTCCCGGGGAACATGTTAGATGCTGTCCGTGGGACAGCTCACCGGGCTTGCCTTAGAAGAGCCCAACTGTTTTTATATTCTCCATGTCACATGAAAGTTGGGCTCTATTAGGAGTTATTGGGCTCCTTTTTGAAAAGCCCAATAACTGTCCCAAACCTGTTGTACCGAATCAGCCAGGCCCACATGGGTTAGACCGGCCAATCATGATAGGCCAATACTTTTGGCTCAACCCGCAGCCTTTGTAGATGGGCCTGGACCGGGTCCGATCAAATATCGGGCCAGGGCCGCCACACTGAACATTCCTGTGAACTTCCACCCCTACTTCCTGTAAATCATATTTGTAAAAATTGGTCAATTTCATTTGGAATCGGCCGATTTTACTCGACTGAGTCAAAATATGGCAGGATCATTTTAGATAAAAATCGAACTATGAATTGGCCAATTCTCGACCCAAATCGACGACGGCAAGAATCAAACGGGGGAGACTAGGTGAGGGGGGTAGGCAGGGGATGGGCTAGCAAGGGGCGGGTGAAGATCCTATGGCAAGGGGACGGGGTTGGGGGGTGACCAGGCAGCAGGGGAGACGGTGGGAGATAGGGGCAGATGGAGACGGTGGGCAATCGGGCGGAGATCCGACGGTGTGGGGGAGGGGGAAGTTGGGGGGGGTTGGGGGGGGGGGGGTTGGAACAACGGGAAACAGGGCAAGTGGAGATGGGGGGTAGAGATCCGGCGATAGGGGGAGACAGTGGCAGGCAGGGTGATAGCAATGGTGAAGGCGGCTAAATTGGAAAAGGGGGTAGTTTATGTAATAAAAGTTGACTCGTTTCTTATTCGAGTTAATAATAATAAAATAAATCCTAAAAATATAAAATACTATATAATAAAATCTAATAAAATAAAATACAACCAATAATAATCTAATATGTATTATAAAATGATACGTGTGACACGATAGAGGATAATCGATTTTGACCAATCAAGTAAATTAATTCATGTCCGATTTTTTATAAATCAGTCAGATTTAATGACTCTTTTCCAGTCCAATTCAACGTCAGATTTTAATTTTTGCAACTATACTATAAATAAATTTCCACCAGGCAAAAGATGGCATTGTTTAGAATTTATATTTTCCTTTTTAATGTTCTAACACGGCTTTATACTTTCTAAACGGGTTGATAACTCATAACCACCAAATAGTTTATCCTGTGGTTGTGGATTATAACTAATTCTGACCCATGATCTAGTTTTGACCCTGAAGAATATGTTATCTCCTGTAATCAAAGACAGAGCAAGTGGAGATGGGGGGTAGAGATCCGGCGGTAGGGGGAGACAGTGGCAAGCAGGGTGCTAGTGATGGTGAAGGCAGATGAATTGGAAAAGGGGTAATTTATGTAATAAAAGTTGACTCGTTTCTTATTTGAGTTAATAATAATAAAATAAATCCTAAAAATATAAAATACTATATAATAAAATCTAATAAAATAAAATACAATCAATAATAGTCCAATATGTATTATAAAATGATACTAATGACAGGATAGAGGAGATCAATAATCGATTTTGACCGATTAAGTAAATTAATTCATATCCGATTTTTTATGAATCAGTCAGATTTAATGACTCTTTTCCAATCCAATTCAACGCCAGATTTCAATTTTTACAACTATGCTATAAACACATTTCCACCCGGCAAAAGATGGCATTGTTTAGAATTTATATTTTCCTTTTTAATGTTCTAACATGTCTTTATACTTTCTAAACGGGTTGATAACTCATAACCACCAAATAGTTTATCATGTGGCTGTGGATTATAACTAATTCCGACCCATGATCTAGTTTTGACCCTGAAGAATATGTTATCTCCTGTAATCAAAGACAAGTACTTTTATATTATTTTTACATATTTAGATCAGATTAAACATTAAATATATTTAATTTTCCACGTAGCTTGAGAAAAAGTCAATCAAGGGAATTTTACAAGGCGAATGTAAGTCATTTTTTCCCAAATAAAATATGAGTCTTCATAATCCCATTTCACCCAACAGCGACCACAAACTGTTCAACCAATGTCATGCAGAGTGACATTGACTTCGCCAGCTCTTGCACTCGGTAGCTTGTCACAATCTCTCCCAACAACGACTAACAACACAATTAATCCCCCAAAGAACACAATTGCCATTCACATTTCTCTTTCAATCTAATACCCGTTTTCCTTGATCTTACCAGCACCCTAAATGGAATTTGCCATGGTTTTGACAAAACATTTGCTTCAAACGGCACACTCTGCAACGGCTAATGCCATTGGGTGGTCCACAGATCATTCTGAAACATACCTTCCAACCTTCGGTGACATCACGAGAACTCCCCATTCTCCTTCAAATCAAAGTAACTCGCATGGCATTCCCACCTCTGGAGCCATTGCACTCGTACCCACATGAATTAAATACGCACGCAACTCAAACATGCGAACATTGCAGCAATAAAAGTTGGAGAAGGATTTAGCAGAAGCGTAGAAAGGATGGGAGTGTGTAAAGAATTGGAGGAGAAGTGGAGGTCTTCACCTCAAGAAGTTGTGCTGGTAGCTATATGTGCAGCGGTGGTCATAGTTTGTGTTTGTGCCACCATCTTATTGAGGAAGAAGAGATTGTCAAATGGGCAGCAGCAGCAGGTCATGGACAAGGAGCCCTGCTGCATGGTGAAGCCAAACTTGAAGTCTTCCATTTTGCGCTGCTGGAGGAATTCAGCGGAGCAGCGGCAGGGAGCGGCAATGCCGACTACGACGGTGGCGGGGGTGGCGGCGGAGAGAGTCCGGCGGCATCGCCGGTGTGGCAGAGGCGGATCATGATGGGGGAGAGGTGTGAGATGCCTCGTTATAGCGGACTAATTTTGTATGACGAGAGAGGGCGCCCTGTTGGGAGTTGCAACCCCTACCACCCATTCTTTAGCAACCAGGTAAAACTGCTCACTATACATATATGATATATTGTTGATTGTTCAAGATGATGGTTATATCATGTGGATGCTACCCTTTTCATAGTTTGGTTAATTTGGCTGTTGATTGTTCTGTGTTGGCCATGGTTTGATCAGGTGAAGCGCGGGGGAGCTGTGAGTTCACCTGCTACAACAACATTGAGGGATCTTCTGTAATAAAATTGTTATTATACTAGCATATAGTTTGGATGCTCATAGTGTAAAGATGAATATTATCGCAACTCCCAACACATGAAATTTGCCCATTGGGACAATTTCTTTATCGGCTTCGATTTACGAAGGGTTGTTGTCTGTTTAATATAAAACTGCTCCGTGGTAGAAAAGTTGTAGTGAGAAGACACAGAGACCCACCCATTGATCTTTTAAGTGTGCGAAAAGCTGCCATAATGAATATCGACTTGAGAAGGTGATCTTTTTGTCCAAGAAAAAGTGAGCAAGCATTCTTTGTGTCTAACACAAAACCAGGAACAAGCATTTTGTTCTACTATCAAAGAGGATGTCTTGCTATACATTGATCAACTGCGTAGTCGTGAAGATCGTATGAAGGTAGTAACAACAACGTAATACCAAGTACCATAGTCAAATCAATAATTTTCCCCAAACTCAATTTTTGGTTGTAAACGTCAGTTTGTTAACCCATATTTAATTTAGTCATAAAAGTATTTCTAACATCTAATAAAATAGTTTATTTATAATTTTAAGAATTCTATATATATGAGTTAAAGCACATATAGGTTATATGAATTACACCTTTTATTTTAAGTAATTAAGTAGATCCCAATATTCAAAAACTACATAAATAAATAAATAATAAAAAATAATTATAAACTTTTAGCACAATCTAATACTACTAATCCTTTCATCTTAATTATCAAAATATTATAATAAAAATTAATTTTAAAATATCTATTACCTTGTACATCTTTTGAAAATTTAAAAATAGGTAATAATTGTTCGGGCA
>JAURVB010001507.1:0-48062 GCA_033002965.1 Piper betle | reverse complement strand
CGTAGTCTTAGTGGGGACCACAATGGGGACCACGGTGGGGACAGATGAGGGACCCACAGTAGGGACCACAGTGGGGTCAGTAGAGGGACCCACAGATAATTTGGCAATTTTCCAGGGAGAATGATCTGATTCAAGATAAACTGTGTTGGAAGAGGATTGCTGGGAATCAGCTTTCTTTGAAGGACTTTGCAATGGAGAAGGCGATCTGTCAACTGCTGGACAGTGAAAAGCACCATGACCAAATTGGCCACAGCATAAACATCTAGGACCTTCATCAAAAGATGCCTCTGTACAGACAATTGAAGTATGACCATTCTGACCACAGAGTCTGCAATGTAAATCTTTGGTACTGAATGGTGACTGGGCATAGCCTGCTTGAATTGGACTTTCAGTAAGCCTTGTAACCATCTGATTGATCTCCTCTGAGGATAATGGTTGTGGTTCTGGAATAGGCTGCAACTTTGGCGATACTCCATAAGAATTAAGCATAAAGGCAAGTCTGATTGCCTCATCATGAGGAAGATTTGGATTATCATTCTGAACCTGCAACAACCAAGCATATACGTTAGGAGGTAGTACTGGTGGGAGTACTGAAGTAATGGCCTTGGTCAAGGGCAGAACTGGCTCTGGAAACAATTCTTCTTTTGTAAGGAGTTGAATAGATCTGGTGAACTTATCCCACCATCTAATATAAAATCTGTGAGCCAGTGAAGAGATTAAAATTCCCTTGTCCTCAGTGGTATGAAAGCAGAAATTCCAGGACAATATCCATGGAATTCGATAGAACAAGATGAAATAGAAAAATGAGTTTCTGAAAGACTTCTCAACAAGTTTAGAAAAATGTTCATATTGTGATTTGTAGTATTTAGGAAGGTATTCAAGTTCTGGGCCAAAGTCTGACATCCACTGATGAAACCAGACTGGAATCGAGCAAGGTTTAGGTAGATCAATACGCAAGAACCAAGAGTGTTGGCTAACTGGATTTTTATATAATAAAACTTTTTTGAATGCTTCAACATAATCCCAATAGTTATATTCCCTAGGAAACAAACCAGGAGGAGGTTGAACATTTGAGAATTTCCTAATAGTACTAGGATGGCCATACTCATTCATAGTAACAACTTTTTGAATAACCATCTTACTATATGGTATCTTAGTCTCATAATTTTCAGGATAAGTTAGAATATTATCAGGACCATTATATCTATGTAATATTTGACAAGAAAGCATGTCCTGTAAGACTAACTCATAAAAATATCTAGGCTTATCAGAAGTAACCAGGTAATGAGAATATAAAGGGCAGTATTGAAGAGCAATTTCTGATGGATCAAGGTTTTCTAATTGTTCTGGTGTTTGCTCAATATAACACACATGTAAAGGGTTTGATTTTTGAATATAAGGGCTTAAGTTGGTATATGAAGTTTTTTCAGACTTTTTGGTTTCTGGGAGTCTTGGGTAATTTCTGTAAAATGGAGGTGGATGATTAGGATAATTAGGAACGATGGCTTTTCCCTTGCCTTTCCAGTCCATATTCCCCCTGCAGAAATTCACGAGTAAGAAAGTCGGGTAAGCTATTAGTTAAACCAGGAATATATTCAATATCGAAGTCAAAAATAGCAAGTAAGGCTTGCCATCTTGCAAAAATATGTTTAGAAGCTAAATTCTGAACATAAATTCTGAACATCTTTTTCTAATATATATATATATATATTTATTTATCACTCTGAAATCCAAACGGCTTTCGCTTGGGAATTAAGCCCATTTACGCAGTTTAGCCCGAGGATATAGTTAGCACTTCAATTCATGATCAGTCGAAGTAAAGTTGTGAGTTGTCTTTGGCCTAGTGTTTCTAACAGTGCTTCCATAGAATTTTGCCAAGAGACTATCATAAATATTGCCCCCTTCAGAAGATGATGATCATATTAGCAAAACTACTCTTTTAATTGATTTAGACCATAATTTTAAAACTCTATTAACTCCGAAGACTCTTTGAATTACCAAGTCCTACTCAATGACTTCTCAGTCAAACTTTATGATTTGTAACTGGTTATTGACAAGAACTCCAGAGTCAAATAATAAAATATATTAAGCATTGTTATCTTTCTCAGAGTTTAGTTGAATCAACATTGAGAAATAACAATATAAATTATATATTTCTTAATTTTAAGACTTGAAAAAATAATATAGCCATTTATTATATATATTATATGTTATGCATCGTAATTGAAACTTTTGTATAAATAACTCCGAGTCATTATATATTCAACTTTGTTAACTCTGAGTTCCTAATTTGTAAATTAACTATCATCTAAAACCAGCAACAATAGGTGCTATGAAACGGTACATCAAATTCTCTACCATAAAAAAGGTGAAAGGTTTTCCTTTGTTATAAAGAGTCCTAAAATCTGCCATGCGAAGTTAGACTCACAGTCCTGTAAAAGAAATTAGGCGCATGTTGTTATGTTGTAAGAAGAATTAGTGTTTGGATTCAATCAACTCTCTTTAATAAAAGAGAATTAAGTCTCATTTTAGCAAAAAAATAGGAGATTCAACTAATCAAAGTTTAACAAAATAAAAATAAAAATGTTAAAATCTATCTCTTCATGTAATTGGTATTTATCTCTAAAATCTTATTCAATCATTTCTCCGTTTAATTTAGGATTTATCTTTAAAATCGGAGCCTATTTATAAAGCAGGCCGCACATCACACATCATCTATGCCTACTTGGATTTAATGTGGTAAGAGACTAAGCGGTGTAGCCAAGGCCATACGACTTACGCCTATGACAATTTACCAAATGTGAAGAAAGTGACTCAAATAAGGGGCAGAATTAATTAAGACATATATCAAATAAAGGATATTAAGCATAATGACTACAATATTTTGATCTTGGATTAAATTAGAGATAATTTTATACGTAATTAATTAGTTTTATAGAAGTCAACTGAGAGCTACCTAATTCGCGATCGAAATGGTTTGACATTTTTTATGAATAATTTCATTGTTGAATAATGTTCTTTGAAAATCACATTTAATTCCTAAAAATGATAATTATATATCATCCCCAACTAAAACAAAATTTGGCAATCAGGCCAACCTTACTTGACAAACCATAGCACTTCATTAGAGTATACTAATTATAACTGTCGGAACAAGAAGCATAAGATGATCACAGACACTAATTTAAAAGTTTGCATACTTTTATATTAAAATTACAGGGAGATAACTTTGTCGATTTAAAAAAAGGCCATGCAATATTCTTTATGTATGATTAGATTTCTTTTTAGCTGACAAGGTCAATACGTATCATAGTTGTAAAAATCGGAATCGGACATTGAATTAGATCGGAAGAAAGTCACCCACATGAAGCAAAATCGATAAAAAATGCTAGGTTTGAAATAAAATTGTCACCCCGCATGTACTTAGGTGCTAACCAACAGTCTACATTAACATTATAACAGACCTCTGGAGGGAACTTAATTAGTTAATAAGATTGCATGCAACAAGTTCTTCATGTAACTCGCTATTTTAATTCAATAGTTTTAATCACGATGCTGTCATGTTGGCTTTTGAAAGGCCATGCAATAGAGTGTTTTGATACCTTGTCAATTTGCAACTCTTTAATTTGTTGAAAAATATAAATTATAATAATAAGAATAAAAACGTGTATGTACGTGGTAGAAAAGCGGCACTTGCGTACACTCCCCATGGGCGGGCGCATGCAAATGCCGACCGTCATGACCAAGTGCGTCCTCGTGTGCGTCCATAAGGGAGTTTGTACGCAATATTTATCCTGTGGTAGAGATATTCTTCACCAATTTTTTTCCAAATGCTCGAGCAAAACTTATCAAGTTAACTCTACTTGAAAACAATTGGCAGTGAGTGACTGCGAGTTTATCATTGATATTCTGGATTTGTCAAAAATAAATAAATAATGTCACTACAATTTTTGTCCAAATTACCTTCATCTCAGGATCGGATGTTGTCGTCACTGATGCTCTATTTTTTTTGTAGTGTAATTACAATTTGCAACCTGCCAAAAAAATTAATGACAATTTTTTTATATTATATACATATATATATATGTAGTATATATATATATATATTGTTCTTCACTAAATAATGATAACTGCAATTTTGTCAAGATGGCTAACGAATGCTTCCAATCCCAAAATACATAAGTGTGCCCAAACTCCAATATTTCAACTACATGGTTTGCATGAAATATTAATGGCGAATATATATTGTTTGTACGATTAGTTATATATTTCGTCACCAATTAGTCCACATCATTCCATACATCGACTCTAGTAGGAAATGCAAACTCCAAAGTCTAAATACCGTTCACAATCCTTGTTGACAATCAGATAATTGCTACATGCACAACATGAGAGGAAATTTCAACGTCTCATATGTGACAAAATATGAGGAATGGGACTTATGAAATTGAGGTACATGAGCCTAACAGCTAAATATATATTATAATTAATATTGAAGGGTCCATAGTTATTCATAAGTGAATGTGTATCTTATTTGTTATAGGACGAGTAGGGAAGTCAAACTTGTGTCAATGAAGGAAGGTAAGTACTAGATATGAATAAGAAAATTGTGTGTCTTGTGTGTGCTGTCGTTATATAGATGTGGGTACAAACCATTTTCATTTGCTAAAACTTTTCCCTGTTGATAAAAAAATTCAATGTCAAGGTACTCTTGGAAGGGAGCTAATTGGCTACGTTTAGAAGCACACTTGCATTATGAGTATGACAAAAATTGGCATGAAATAATAATTACAACTTTGCATGAAGACACTATTATTCAAATGGTAATCGATCACAAAAAATAAAAATTATAAACATGATTATTTGCGGTTTGATTAAAACGCAGCATTTTCCACCTCCTAAGTCATGCCGTTCCATGCTTTCCAGCAGCAAACGTCTACCACAAACGAGGTACGAAGTCCTAAACAGACTCTATATATTACACCCATCCTTCCCTGTAAACAATCAACCATACAACCACCGAGATTCGGGAAGTGGCATCACACTCGTCATAACTGCACTCCCATTCTCATATCTCAATCCCTCACCCTCTATAAATCATCCCAAACCATAGTCCCTAGCTCCTCCTCCCATTGTGTTCTGAGCTGACAATCCTATTGCACCTCATGCACCCCATGGCTCTCACTAGCATTATCATCTTCTTCTTCACATTGGTCTCAACTATGGTCATGGCAGTGGGAGCTACACCTTATGGTGGTGGTACAGAATATACACCACGACATGGTGAGCCAAGTCCATTGCCGGGGAAAGGTGGGTCTTTTCATCATGGAGTCCCCTCTTGTTACTGGAACCCAAAAGTTTGCCAAGCCGTGGGCAGCCCAGGGCCGGACTGTTGTTGGAAGAGGTGTGTGAATGTTAGGTTTGATCGGCACAATTGCGGGAAGTGTGGGAAGAAGTGTTCGTATGACCGGTTGTGCTGCAATGGGAGATGCGTTGATGTTCGGTTTGATAGTAAAAACTGTGGACGGTGCAACAACCCGTGCTTCGGTTCTTGCTTCCATGGGATCTGCAATTATGCATAGATACCTCAAGAACACAAGATACTATTTGATGGAATTCAATTATTTCACGTTTACGTTGTATCCTAATATATTGGGGTTGGGATTTTGTGAGAATAAAGGATAATATTAAGTGCAAGTAAACTGTAAAGAATAAGGTCTTGATCACTTCAAGTGTTGAGAGCTACATGTACCAATATAATATTTGTATTGATATAGTTATTATTTATAATAAATATCACGAGTTTATGAAAACTAATTAAGCCTAATTTAGAATACATACATACATACATACATATATATATATATATAAGTCTAGAAGATTTTTGGTTCAATGGGATCTAGAGTATGCATAAATACGGAGCTCCGAGTATGCATACACACGCGTAATCAAGTTTCATAATTAAATTAAACAAATCCTCCATACATAAATTAAGCCCTCCAAGTTGAAGTTATTAAGCTCTTTTATATGTACACAAGTCTTCTAGCTATAGATATCAAGTCCTAAAGTTGAAGAGAGATCTTATTTCCAAAAAAAAAAATTTAAGGGATATCTTGTTTATTCCAATTACCTAATTTCCCTTCCAATATTTTTACCAAATTGCACCCTTAAAGCCTTCTTTTTAAATTTAACAAATAACAACTATAGTATCAAAGGAGCCCAACAAGCGGTATGTATGATCAATGACTCAATCAGACATATTAGTCGGTTCAACATGAATGCAAGCAATGTATATATAATCATAACATAAAATGCCTCTCTGCTCCACGCTTGAGTTTCCTATATAGTTTTTTAATCGTATGCATACACGATGCAGAGATTTTTCTTTATAATTATGTATTTATTTTAATTAAACATGAGTTATTTTTTCAAAAGTAGCTAACCAAAATTTAAGATTATAAATATATTCCACTCATAAAGTATTGATCTACCATAATAGATTTTGAATATATGAGTATTTAATACTGTCTTCAAAAATCCTTTCTATGATCCATACATATCATTTGTGGCTAAACAAACTTCATCATCCAATATGATCCGGAATTGATTCTAAAATTATAAATAATGACTTAATTCAAGAGCAGTGGGGGTTAAAATGTGGGTTTATAATTTTTCGAGTGCAATAAAAAATCAAATAGGGACATATTCTAGCCCCATAGGGTAGTCATTTTGTACAGTAAGAAAGTTTGCATTTTTAAAAATAAATAAATAAATAAAGAAGCAAATGGTGATGGCCTCCCTAGGGTATTCAATTGTACTTTAAGAAAGTTTGCATTTTAAAAATAAATAAATAAATAAGAAGTAAATGGATGCCAGCGAAGCATGGTTTAAAGTCTAATTAATCATGCCTTCCAAGTAATTGGGACGTTAGAATCCATGCACCCATATTCTTAAGTTGTTGAACTTGAGTACTGCCGAGTTTCAAGAGAAATTTCGAGTGCACTTGAGATTTGTCGAACTTGAGTCACAATTTCGCCAAGTTATGAGAAAAAAACTCCTGAGTTTATACCATCATTTTTAAAATTTGGTACTTTTCATACTTGTACAAGAGTTTAATTGACTCGACAAGTTATTAAGTTGTAATTGTTTGACGTAAGGCTGAAATATATAATGACGAAAATTTGAAATATGTGCATTCATTGATGTCAATTTCCTAAACTGCCACTGCTTAATTTTTGTGTATTATTATGTTAACATTTTATTTATTAAGTGCATAGCATAACAACCTTGTATTTGATTATCATTATCATTATTATTATGATGATGATGATTATTATTATTATTATTATTATTATATATAGAGAGAGAAGATTAAGTTATCTTTTGACATCACTTTAATCTAAGTTGTTCGGGCAGAAGATTGAAATTAAATCTACAAAAAAATTTTACAAGGGGCGGCCTATCTGATTGTCAGGCTGATAGTTTAAAAAAATATAATAAATAAAATTTATCGATCTTAACTGGAACTAGTTGCCAATGATGTAGAGGAGGGGTAGTTTTTTTCATCATATTTGAGTTGTTTTTATGATTGAACGACCCGTATTAATTTGCATTAATTTAAGATTAAGAATGACTTCTTGCAATTGACTCGTATAAATTATATATATATATATATATATATATATATATATGGTAAAGGTTTCCTGTGCAAGAGGCAGGAAACCCTTACCTGCGCCAGGATAATCTGGGCCGTCCGATTATGATCGAACGGCCCAGATTTGATAAAAAAAAAATTTCCACCACCACCCTCCTTCGCCGGCGGCCGGGATCCGGCCGCGGCCGGCGGGCGGGGGTGGGCGAGGCGGGGCGAGGGCGGCGTGGGTGGGCGGAGGAGAAGGGGAGGCGGCGTGGGTAGGCGGCGGGTGGGAGGTGGGCGGGGTGGGGGGAGGTCGAGGGGAGGGCGGGGGTGGCGGGGCGTGGCGAGGGCTGGGCGGGCTGCGGGGAAGGGGCGAGGGCGGTGGTGGGGCGGAGGGGATGGGGGGCTGGTGGGCGGAGGGTGAGGGCGAGAGGGGCCCGCCGCCCCTCTCGCCCTCACCCTCCGCCCACCAGCCCCCCATCCGCCCGACACCCCACCGCCTCGCCCCGGCCCCGCCTCCCCCGCCCCCGCCGCCACCCCGCTCCGCCCACACCCACCGCCCCGCATTCCCCCCCACCCTTGCGCCCCCACCCCCTCCCCGCCGGCCACCGCCCTGCCTCCGCCAGAGACCGCCTTGCCCCCGCTCCACTCGGCCCCCGCCTCTCCTCCGCCACCTCCCACCGCCCCGCCCAACCCTGCCGACGTCATCGCCGTCGTCATCGGCGCCGGAGGAAGGAGTGGGCGACAACGGCAGCGGCGGCGCCGGAGGAAGGATTGGGGGTGCCCGATCTGGGCCGTCCTTGTAATCGGACGGCCCAGATTAAATTTAAATTTATTTTTTAAAAATCCTAATTAATCTGGGCCGTCCTTATAATCGGACGGCCCAGATTATTTTGTGGCGCAGGGGCGCTACTCTGCCTTTGGCGCAGGGTAGCGCCCCTCATATATATATATATATATATATATATATATATATATCAATTCTTGGCGCCAACGTAGAGGTATCTTAAATTTGTACTACGGACGTAAATGACGCACAGATTACTACATTAATTAGATGCATCACATATAATGGTTGGAGTGAACAATCGGTAAAGTAGCATTATTAATCAATTCTTTTCCGATGAACAGACCCAACCATGCTTTATTTGGAAGAGAACCTCTACATAATTTTTATAATAACTTTGCGTATGTGTGACACGATGGTCATTACATATGACATCATCGCCGCTTTCTCTGGATAAACGTAGTGAGAAGGTCATACAAACTTCAAATCGAGTCTATATATGCATATCAACATAATATATTGTGGTCAAAATTAATGTATGTATATGTCTAGCCCATGTCTCCTATGTGTAGCTAGCGGATTAATTTGTTACATTATGTGTACATTAATTCGTGGACTAAAATCAGCTGGCGTAGGTCTCGTAAAGCGGCCACAAGCCATTCTTGGAACATGACCGTGCTACGGTTCTCTTTTTGACATGCCACAGCAAGCTGCATGTTCAACAAATTACATGAACCAATTTGACCCAGAAAAAGTGTTGGGTTTGCTCATTATTTAATCCAATCATCCATGAACAAACCACAGATTGAATTACTTGGGAAGTAGGATATCTTCTTCTATGGTCCAACCAATGCACCGAGACCTAACTTGCTTGAATTTCTTGAGCTAACGTAACTCAACTATGACCACTCCACTTATAAGCCCCCAGGCCGTACCTACACGTCATTTGCCTAATTAAACTTGCACCAACTTTTAACCCCTATAAAACCCACTCCAACCTTCCCCCTCATACCATCAATCTGCTAGCTTTGCTTGTCTCCCATTACTAGAGCTTTACAAGGAGCTACACAAGTTCTACATACAAAAAGGATGGCAAATGCAAAGCTTTTGGTTGTGGGCTTCTTTACCATTGTCTTTGCTGTTTATGCACTGCATGGGATAGAAGCTGCTACCGAATATAATGACAATTTTGGTGATGATATCCAAGAACTAGCTCAAGCTTCTTCTGAAGAGATTGAAGTATTGGGAGATGATGTAACATCCTCTGAAGATGATGAGATTGAGAACCATGATCCGGATGCCCATCTCATTCCTTCAACAAACAGAACGGCTGGCCCAGAAACCGAAGCTGACATGCAACAAATACCCACAAATATGCCACAACAAAGGGAAGTCGGACCACGCTGCATAAGCAAGCAATGTGTGAATGTGATGACAGACCGGTTGAATTGTGGGATGTGTGGGTACAAGTGCAGGAAGAACGAGGGATGCTGCGGTGGGCGATGTGTGAACTTGTTGAATGATGAGAGGAACTGCGGGAGCTGCAAGAAGAGGTGCAAGAGGGGTGACATTTGCTTCCATGGCCTTTGCAACTACGCCTAGGTTGATCGACTAATTTGAGTTGATTGATTGTTTTGTTCATATAATAATATTTTTACGTATGCCCGTACTAATTACTGTTCATGATGGCATGTACAGCAATATTGAGCTTTTTTGTTATATAATCTGTTCTATGAGTCACCAACATGTTTCCCCTGGCAAAATCTGCACTGCTCATGTTCTCATGTTCCAATTAAGAGCATATACACTCAATAAATTGAGATACATATTCTCGTGACAAAACTCCGTAATGACATGCCGTGACAAATCCCATACAAAATTATAAAAAAAATAAATTTATGTGTTTTTTGTTAGGGGTGGTGGTGGGAGTGGCGAGGTTGGGAGAGGCATTGATAGTGAAGGAAGGGTGGTCGCCAGAGCAGTTGGAGCTCGCCATGCTTGTCAGTGAGGGGGCGCTCTCCTCCTCGTCCATCCACTTTTCTTCCTCCTCATTGTCAATTGTCATTTTCTCTGGCATTGACAACGGCGAGGCTGGTAAAGTTGCAAAAGCCATAAACACAAATTAAGTCCGCGACAATTTTGTCACGAATTTTGGTTGTGAGAAATTTGTGGTGATTAAAGGGGTTATTTCCATATTATCTTATAAAAATGAACTTATATCAAACTTGGATTATTGTATATGACCATTATATTTATTCAAGCTAGAAATTAGCAGGGATTTGGGGGGAAAAAAATTCTCACTGACATTTCATAAATAAAAACTATAAAGATAACTTATGTGACAAGCTTGAAACTTCAGTAATGAATTTTCTACATTGAAGTCATATTTAACTCAAATACAAAAATTGACGGCTTATTACAAATTAAATGTGAAATGGCTAATAAGTTCATGTTAAACTATGACACTCAGTGGAAAAAAAAACGTATTAATTAACTACAAATTCATCACTACTATTCTACATTTAACATGTATTATGTTAAAATAAAGTATATTAGTAGGTATATGTATCAATTTACATTAAAAAATAACTTAAGTCTATTAATTTTTGTACTTGAGCCAACTTTTAAAAATGATATCGGATCCAATATAATATTAGATAGTGGGCTAACGTAGAGCAGACATGGGCCTAAGCACATAGACTTGGGAAAGGAACTTGAAGAAGGAATATTTTGAGGTGGGCGAACATTTAAATTCTCCAAAGTAGTCCCCCATCTTCTATTTCTTAGGTGAGATTGTTGCAGCTTTGTTATAGGCCTCCTAAATTTGGATGTAAAGCATTTTTAGGTTGTTTTACATAAGTCCATCCGCTTATTTCGAGTATCAAAACCGAATTGACACCAAAATTGAAGTGACTAAATATTATTGACACCTATTTCACACCGAACATTTGTAACTAACTAAAATAATTTGAAATGAAAATTAGTGAGTCGATGAATAAGAAAATAGTCAATGATTTCTGCCATGAATATTGGTGACTATTTCAAATTGTCACTAAAAAATCACCGACTTGCCACTGGTTTTGTACACGGTTGACTGTGCCTAGACCGTGTATAATCGAACAAATACTGAATGTTGAATTTTCGAATTAGGGTAAAAAAGGGGATCGAATCCCCTCCCTCCTATTTGTCATTGCTTTGATTTGGTGCCACCGTCGATTGCATAGACGTGCCACCGGCAACATTTTGCATGCCGCGACTGCTTTTGCCACCCCTGCATTATGCCGCTGCCGCTGTACGTGGCCCCATGCCCCTGTGGCGACCTTGACCTTACTTTGTCGCCACCACTGCTATCGCCACTGTCTCTTCCTTGATTTGTTATTCTTCCTCTTTAATTGATTGTACTTGTTGATTAATCATTCAATTTGTGTTGATTCTGTTGATGCTATATTTTTCAATTTGTTATAGTATATATTCAATTTCATGAAAAATCACTAATATTGTATTTGTTTGTGTTAATTTTCAATTTATAATTGCTTATATCTTCCATGAGTTTATATCATTAAATGAATTTCTTGGAATTGAGAGTTAATTGAATTTTGGTAATTGTTTATGTTCACCGTGACATTTTGATTCAACTGATTGTAATGTGTAGATGTAATTTTTAGTAATTGTTTTTATTAATGTTGATCACTGACCGTTAATTACCTAAAAATGTCTGAAAAATGTTTGTGTTTTATTTTGTATTTTCAAAAATAATCTAAATGTGGCTGATTGAATTACATAAATTATCAATTTTGTAACGATGTTTACATGTAATTGATATCATTGTTTGCTAATTTTAATTGTTGCATATTGTTAGTGTCTTATTCTATGATATTCATGAAAGTGCACACTTATAAAATAATCCATAAAGGTGATGGATTATGGATGTATCAAGGAGAATGTTAAGTGGTGATTTGCATTCAAAATTTATGTTGGGAGTAAATGAATTCCTAGATGTTGCTTTTGATCATGCTCACTTGCAAAGGAGAGCATAAAATTAAGTGTCCTTGTGATAAATATATAACTCATTCATGTGCACTCGTAATAAAGTGTTAGGTCATTTGTACTACAATGAGTTCATGCAAAATTATTATGAATGGAGATTTCATGGAGAGGATGACAATTTCATACAAGTTATTCATGATTTCACAAGTACCCATATAATCGGTGAACATGAAGGAGCCTTTAGAGACTTGTTTGTAGATGTTGTGAATACACATGTTCAAAGTTCACAATTTCATCACGACACACCATATTAACAGAATCAGTTAAATCTAAAAGCTAAGACTTTCAATAACCTACTTGATGAGAGAAATAATATTTATATGAGGGATGTGAACGTGTATTATCTCTTCAGGTAACAACCAAACTGTTACACATCAAGTCAAGTAGAAATGTGTCCGAATTGACATTCGATGATATGTGTGTAGTATTTAAAAAGTGGTTGCCAAATGACAACTTGCCTAGGACGTATGACGTTGTGAAGAAATTGATGAGGAGTTTGGTTTCAAGTTTGCGAAAATTTGTGTTTGTCCAAATGATTGCATTCTATTCTACAGAGATAAAAAGTTTAACCGATGTGTACATCGTGTGGATTAAGTTGATCTAAGGTTGATTAGACGTTTTGATATAATTGAGGAGCATGTTGTTTAGCCACTTTGACTCAGTTAAGCCTACTTACCTTCATACAATACTACGTGAGGTAGTGCAAGGAGATGCAAACTATGCAGCAAGAAGTTGTTACAGATATTAGTATTTAGGTAACTAATAATGTTGTGTACTGCAGTTGAACAACCTTGTTGGATATTGTCGCTGAAAAACTAAACGATAAATTCATTATCGAGCTTCGTGCATCAAAGAACGCCAGAAAATAATGTATGATGGAGAATCGAGCTCGCGATAATACCCTCTTCAAGGTTTTGCTGAGTAAGGTTGGAAAGATGTGGGTGAGCCAGATGATGAGATAGCCTCCACCAGATTCTCATGTGTAGTTTGTGTTTGTCACATGGATTTTGTGGACTTTGTGATGAAATTGTTTTGGATTTATATCTATTATTACTTGTTTGTGAAGGAGTTCGTTATAGTGTATGATTACAAATAGGTGTTATAGTTAAGTTTGAGATGGTTAGAAATGGTTTAAATATTGTCGAGATGTTACAGGTTAATTTTTTCCAACATCAAAAAGCTAGTCCCACTTTAGAACTTTTTCATATCTGTTACCAAACTGTCATCGAAATTCGGTGGCATATTGAAATATATTGTTAGCTTTTCATGTTAGATACAAAAATTGGTGTCAAATTTACTAATCTGTCACTGAAATTTGGTGACATATTTTGGTGTCAGCTTTTCTCATCTATCACCGAACTTCAATGTTAGTTGGAAGAACTGACACCAGTTGACACCATGTTTTAGTGGTAAACCAGCCATCGACATCTGCCAAAGTAATTTGGCGTCAGTTGACCATTTTTAGTCACTGTTTATTGGTGGAAATTAATCACCTTAAGCGGTCACCCAAATTCTACGATGACAATCGACTCGATAATATAATATAGAATTATTGGATTCAATGCATTAATATATAATATTAGATTTAATACAATCTATTAATTTATTATTTTATTTATATTTTAACTATAAATATAACACAAAAGGCTTAATAGTTGAATGATTGTTGTGGCTAATCTCCCTTATGTAGATGATATTTTCTTTTTCTCTATCTCATCATGGATAGTCCTATAACGTTTAGTAAAATGACTCTACTCCACATATAATGGCTCAATTTAAGAGTTGATTTTGAGTTCCTAAAATTTGAACCGGTTTTGAGCTCCCCAAATTCGAGCTCGGGTCAAGCTATTTTTGAGCTCCTAAAATTTGACAATTCATGCGTATTCAAGCTCGAGTTGAACTTGAACAACATCAAAATTATTCAACTCGATCTCGAGGATTTATACTCAAAACTAAAGCTTGATTTCAATGACTTCGAGCAATCATAGAGTTCTTTGAATCAAACTCGACCAGATGTTCAGCTGGACTCACTTGATCATTTAGCACCCTCACTCACATGTAACATAATGAACCATTTAGATTTTTTTATCCTTAACCTTCTAGTCACAAGATTGGAAAGTAAGGTAACTTGATGTTTCATAGTTAAATTCTTCCCCTCAAACTATGTTAGCTTTGGACCCAAGCATGTCAAAGCTTGTCATGTCACATTCAACCCTAATAAGCACCAACTAGGCTATCCAAGTAAGTGATTCATCAATCAAAAGAAAAATATTAGCCTCACTATAGCATAATTTCAAACCTCAATGCAAGCGTTCTAATTTACATAGAAGAAGCCATCAGTATAAGCTCTTCCAAAGAGAAGAGAGGAGGTGTACATCTAAAAGAAAGAGAAGGTTACCGACCAAGAGAAAGAGTCAAGAACTACGATTCTAACACCTCTATCCCCCTTGCCTTTAATAGATTTTAGCTCAAAGACTTAAGTCTCCTTGATTTTTAAAGCTTTAATTTATGAGTGTATTTCATCAATCATAAGCATCAACAGCTAATGATGTTTTCTAGAGAAGTTACTGATTATCCTAGTGATTTGAGTTAATTATCTCTACCACAAACAATAGAAATCTAATTATGACTTTCCATAACTTCCATTAAATCGCTAGAACTATCACTTCAGACACAAGAAAACATCATGAACCTTTGCGTAAATGACACCTATTGAAGCAGATTTGCTATAGAAAGCATAAACATAACAATTAGTTAAATTCCTATAATTGTGGTGATTTACACGAATCTGTTACATTATATTTGGTGTAGCAATTAATACAGCAAATCCAATTCTATACTTAAGATATGCAACTATTCTATATTTCCAGCACCCTTCCATCCTTCTAGACACCCTTCCATCGCTCTAAACGTCTTTCTATCTCTCTATGAACCCTTTTATAAACCTCACTAGGTTCATCATGCGAGCCTCAAGTTGATTGATTGTTATACGCCTACACACATTATTCTAGGTTGATTACCATAACGCCCTCATTAATCAACTTCCATTTTCTTAGTTAGTTCATGCTTATGATTGATTATTGCACACGCCGGCCTACGTACACGTGGGAATTTAAGGGAAGCGGATTTGCTATAGCAATTGCAAACATAACAATTGATTAAATTCCTATAATTGTTGTCATTCACACATACTACAACATATTTGGTGTAGCATTCAATAGGCAAATCCAATTCCATGCCATATGCAGCTATTCCATATTTTCAGCACCCCTTCCATCTTTCTAGGCACCATTTCATTGCTCTAAACGTCTTTTTATTTCTCTATTATAAACCTCATTAGGTTCATCATGTGTGCCTCAAGTTAATTGATTGTTATGTGAATTCACACGTTATTCTAGGCTGCATACCATAATTCCCTCACTACCTTTCATTTTCTTAGTTGGTTGATGCTCATGGTTGGCTATTGCGCACGCCAGCCTACGACGCACGCCCGTGGGAACGTACGTCCCCAGAACCTTTGGTGATCGAGCTTGGCATGGCTAGTTCTGCTCTGTACGTGTTTATGGATCCACGTTTTGGGTCACACTGAACTAAGTTTCCCAAACCCTCTCTTTTACTGTTTGAGACTTAATATATAATAATGACACAGAAATGGTTGAACATAGTCTTGTTTTTTCATTTTCAATGAGTAACATCTCCCTGCCAAACTCGCAAATAATTACATGTCCCCAGATCGCTGTCCTTCATTTGTTGACAGCTACGATTCTAGACTTGCTGAATTTGATTTCGTGTTAGGCCGGCATTTGAGATGAATCATGTGTGTGTATATATATATATATATAGATAGAGAGATAGATGTAGTAGTACATTTGGCAAGCTGGGTTTGTATTATCATATAACTTTGTTACAAGAATAGTGGAATAAATCACGGTGCAGATTGGTCTATTTCTTCTTCTTCTTCTGTTCGAAAAATTGATGGTTACTATTGATGATAATCGATGAAAATTTAGTCGACTTCTATGGGCTAACGAACCTATTGCCTACGCAAGTTTCAAGTTTAACAGCCATTAGTGAAAAATTATCAGAAATTTGGCAGATAATTGATCCAATTTCAAACCAGGGAGTGAACTTATAAGTAAGCTTGAAGTCCTCAACATTATCAAGATCAGTGACTAATCTATACCAGAATATTGAAATTCTAATTCAGACTTCGCAGATTCCAATTCCGGCTTTGGTTTCCACTTGTCTTCCTCTAGAAACCCAGAAGAGAACGATCTTATCTATTTATAATATATCAATGTAAGAGATGGATTCTGATTTTATGGTTAAGCTCTAAATTAAATGAGATAATAGTCTCTGATTTTAGAGATAAAATCTAATTAAATGAAGAGATAAATTATAATAATTTAATATATTATTTTTATTTTAGATTTTTACCATATGGCAAGAAAATTATGCCCAATTACCAAATAAGAGGGAAAATATAAATTGTTTAAAATGCTCTCACTTAAACACTAAAACCCTAGCAAAAATATAAAAAAGAAATTAACTACGCAGGTGCACCCAACATCATGCTAGTTTGGGGTGTCGGTCACCGGGCCTTATGTCGCCAAGTCTCACCACCCTTGGCCTGGGCAGCTTCTAACCAAGAGTAAGTTAGATCCGACTGCCTTGACCATGGGCAGCCAGGGCTGGTCAAGGGGCGGCCGGCCACCCTTGTATAAAAATTTTTTTTATTGTTTTATTTTTTATAGTTTTGGGTTAGGTTGTTTTCATTTTTATATTATTATAAAGCTAACTCAATGACAATTTTGTTATTATAATAAAAATTCCCCTTGTTGGTAATTTGCTTTGTTTTTCTTACTATTTGGCAATATGAAAAATTATCCTCTCCTTTTTTTGGTAAAAACTTTTTTATTGCATTGTATTTTAATTGGTTGAATCTTTTATTTTTTAATTGGTAGATTCGATTGGCCTGCGTGAACACATTAACACATGCTCTTAATTATCAATTTATATTAGTTGCTATATTCGATATTATTGGATTTCTTTTTCTCGTGTAGTCTCAAAATAACACCTTGAGTAAAGGTAAGATTCCTTCAACTATTTTGTGCAATAGTGACATATGGAAAAGACAGTACTGTTTCGTTTCTTGCAAGCATTTGTGAATTCTAGATGGCCCTTTTCGTAGCATTGCAGTACTAGAATTTCATTTAACAAATAGCTAATTATATGAACACTATTTAAGTTCGATATCATGATTTCCTGATCATTAATTTAAAACATAGATTAATGTTATGAACATATCATGTTTTGACTACCTAAATTTCTAGTAGAATGGATATTCAACAAGAGGAATAAAAATATATATATTAATCCTTAACAATATAATGCGCTTGAACCTAACATGCATCCTTCATTTGTTCAACAAATCGAACTCTTCTAATGCTTATGATCTTAAGTCGTACATCGAAAAATTTAAGCCATTCACACCAGAAGAAGACTAGAAGTTAATTTCTCCCATATGCTTCTTTCATCGTCTGATGATCATATATCCTATATAAATCAAATCTCATCACTCCTAATCAATACACTAAACATTATCTTTGCCTTTTCTCTGCATGCATGCCATAGTGACTGGCTTCCATCTTCTTCTTATCAAATATTGCAACAATGACGATGGGTACTATGATATTGTACTTAATATTCTTAATGGCCATGCAAGCTGTGAGATCAATCGTTTTCCACAGGGTAGAAGCATTTGGTGAAGATGATCACCAAGAATATGCATATGGGATTGCCACACAACTTGAAGGTAACCAAGTAAACCGGCGCCTTGCAGAAAAGATAGTGAATCCTACATGCAACAGGTACCCTCAGATATGCCGGGAAAAGGGTTCTCCGGGACCGGATTGCTGCAAGAATAAGTGTGTCAATGTAAGAACCGATCGTCTCCACTGCGGTAAGTGTGGTTACAAGTGCAGGAAGAACGAGGATTGCTGTCGTGGACGCTGCGTGCATTTGTTCAAGGACGTGAAGAACTGTGGGAGATGTGACAAGAGGTGCAAGAAGGGCGATGTTTGCATTTATGGCCTCTGCAACTATGCATAGATTGGTTGTGAAGGAATTTTTACAACAAGAAAACCTCTTCTATACTTCTACGTGTATTATTAGGCTGCATCGCTTCTATTTGCGTAACCTCTATGTAATGTAATGTAATGTAATAATGAGATATAAGCTTTAAACATTGGACTATAATGATGATGGTCTTTAATTTTTATTTTTATTTCAAGTTAATTAAGCTGTACGAGTTGTCTTTACCCTAAAGGCATTCCGTATAAAATTAACTTTTTATGAAACCTTCAAAGTGATGGCTAGTTAAATATCAACAAAAGATAAAATTTAGAAAGCCTTTTACTAATTTAGCATATATATATATATATACACACAAACACATGCATGCTGTAAGAGTCACCATTTTTTTTATATCAATAAGTATAGATTTAGGATAATTAGTTTCCATCTATTGCATTAGAAGATTCAAGTAAATGACTCTTATAATAGTCTACATTACTAAAAAATGTGTATTTATAACTACATAAATATTTTAAATAGGCCGGTGTATTTGACATTTAGTGATAATACTAAACTATATTTAGAGGAGAGTTTTTTTGAGCTACTTACATACTTAAAAATTTTTTTCCTACATATATTAAAATTAGGTAGTTTTAAAATTTGTCTTGTTTTAAAGTTTTGCTGACCTATTGCGTCGCTGTTCGAGGGGAGGGATCTGGTTATATTTTTCTCTTTTTCCTTATTTATTTAGATATTTTGATTTAGTGTATAAATTTAGTGCATAAACTGTATAATCAAGATGGAGTGGAATGTGTACAAATTTCAATCTCGGGATTTATACGTTGCTTTGATGTATTCTATTAATTAATAATTATTTTAATTAGAGGATCATTCTGTATCTATTTTTACATACCCGTCGAATTTTTTCCCACATAAAGTTTATATCGAGGTCATTGTGCATAAGTGGTAAAATTTATCTAACAAAATTTTAATTGTAATATGTATATCTAATTAAATTTAATATTGCAATGACATCTAGTTGTTATTGAAAACCTTAATTTACTTACAACAATATTACTTATTTATGACTACATTCGTAAATACAAATTTATCTCACTCATCCCAACCACTAATGGAGCATTTTTATTATGCGAAGACGTCAATAGGAATGCACATTTCCCGATTTTAAATAATAAAATCAAGCAAATTTTTTAACTGCCTACGCACCAATCCAACGGGAAAAATCAAATTTTATTTATAAATTATAAACAACACGAATGAATTCACTAAGGCTCTATTTTATTAGCCTGGGTGTAAATGACATAAAATTTTGACATGATCAAGCTTACTAAAAGTAATATATGTGAAATATATTTTGAAGAAAGTTAAGTACATACTCATTATATTTTGAATTGAAATTAATTATGATTATAATCAAGTGGGTCGCTTATATGCTCTCCCATTTACAAAAGATTTCTCCTTTTTTTCTCTTTGAGAAAGAAAAAATGGAAAAAATAATTACGCATGGCTGACCCATTCAAAGTAATTATGATTATATTATATTTTTATTTAAATATGACCATGCATAAATTTGTTACAAAATAATTTAGTTAATTTTACCTTATATATAAAATATATCAAATTTATTTACTTTTGTAAGTTGACTATTTTAAAATTTTGATTTTATTTACACATTTTTATTTACCCTAAAATGCAAATGTAAATCTTTGGCATTATGAAAAATTGTGGATACCCACCACCTAAACCATGGCCGAGACAAATCTAAAGCAAGCAACCGTACATCTGGAATGCATGCCTTTTGTAAGAAGCATATCCTTTCCTTCTCACTAAAGCTCAATCAAAGAACATTCAAAACCTCTCGCCCAAAACATTAGCGTCGAAGATGTATACGAAGATTCACATATCAATCACCACATGCCCATGAGAACGCAGTCGATACGACTTGCACCATTCTTTACTTCCCTTCATGTGTGATCCTTCCTGACCTCCACATGATCACTTTGTTTTCTAAATACGCTTTCTACGATGTCAAATTCACAAAGACATGTAGCCCTTATTGCAAGCTCTAACAAATTGAAAGAAGCACAACAAGCTTCCTTTCACTTCCAGGCACTGCTCTCCAATTCACTCCATCTCATGTCAACTCTCTTTAGATCCTTCCTATTTATCCATCCTCCTCTCCCTCTCTACCGCTTCCCCCCAATATCTCTTGCAGGTTGAAACAAACAAGAGCAGCATTGGGTCCTCTTCCTCTTCTCCTCGCCGACCACCCTGCACGGACAGCCATGAAGCTGGCCGTGAGTTGGACCACCAAGCTCATGGTGGCCGTCATGGCAGCCGGCTTCCTTGTCCTGACTGCTCAGGCGGCCGGGAGTCGATTTCTCGCCGACAACGACGATAATCCGAGGGCCGTATCTTGCCGTAGAAACCCATCGATATGCAGATCGATTGGTGAAGGTTTTACATGCTGCAACAACAAGTGTGTGGACTTGAGGGTGGAGGATTACCACTGTGGGAGGTGCGGGTGGGAGTGCAACTACACACATAAATGTTGTAGGGGGCAGTGTGTGAACCTTTCCTATGACAAGAGGCATTGTGGGAAGTGCAACAAGAAGTGCAAGACGGGAGATTTTTGCATCTATGGCCTCTGCGCGTACATTTAGATATGCGCCTTGTGAGGGAGTTCTAATTTTCGTCCAACGATTCATTCAAATGCAATCGATAATAAGGCCCCGGTTCCATTTACCATACATGTTATATATACAATTATTGGAGTGAAAGTCCATTATATATACTCTTGAGTTTAAAATACATGATTTGTACTTCGATTTGGTCACTTAGTATGGTGGTTAATTTATATAAATATACATTATAAGATACGATTGAGATGTAATTGTCTTTTCATACATGCATGGTAACTCCATTTAAAGTTTGTATGCGGGTGCACTGATTTAGAAAAACGTTATCTTATTGAAAGCTGATGGGAAATGTATTATACGTACATTATTGATTAATTTATGTTTATTTATTTTCCCTTGTTATTCCTTTGTTAGATCTTTCGCGAGGATGTCTAGATCTTTTAATTAGTATACTGCATGCCTTCAAATGCAGTTGAATCTGAAACTTTTATTTATTTTTAATTTTTGGTAAAAAATACACTCTTTGGTTTTGCTTTAATTTCTTTAAAAGTCGTTTTTAGTTTGAACTTTGAAGAGCTCAAATTAAGAACGTAAACACGGATTCTCCACCTTTAAGTTAGCTTCTCGGTCCAGATAGTCTACGATGCCAGCTCTTAATTCGTATACTTAAATTCTGCTCTTCCCATGCAACTAGGCTTGGGAGTTGGGAGTTCATTGCTCCAATTTGTGACATCTCAATTCACATCAAACTACCATCATATATATATATTCTCGTCTGTTATGGTGGTGTTAATAGATTCGTTTATGAAGGTTGTATATGCTAATATATACATACATTGTATGATCAAGATCGTGTAATATGTTAGGCTTAATTATTTCTTTAAAAATAGTTAATTAAGCTGAAGATTATAACCATCATTCTCACTAATATACTGATCTTATCTAGGTAGGTATTATCGCATTAGCTTTCACCACTATTAGATCTTATTCATATAGGTATTAGCTATAAACACTATGTTTCATGAAAATATTAAATCTTATTCGGGTAAGTAAGAGAAGTTAGATTAATTAATTACTTAGAAGATTTTATATTCCACTTACTTTAATAAAATTATGTTCCTTAACTTTCCTTCGTTATCTTACAAAAAATTTGTCCCTAGAATTCCAAACTATAGTTCATATGCCTAATCTAAATAATAATCCGTATCTAAAGGGCATGCTAGAAAATAATTAATCAAATTTAAGATTATAAACACTGCTTTTAATAATATATTAAATTTTATTTTCATAAGTATTAAATGGGGGATTAACTAACTGAACTAAATAATTAATTGAAAGGTCTTAAAAGAACACCCACATTAAAGAACCATTTTTAGCTCCGCCCGGGAACGACGCCGATCGATCATCCCAGGAATCGATGGTGGAGACGCAACCGGCGTCGCTCACGAGGCGGAGCTAAAATTTTTCCCACGGTAAAATGTCCCATCTGTTTTAGAAGCGGCGTTGTAAAGTGATTCGATATTGCATCAAACAATTGTGTCCGAAAGACTTCCCGCCCACACGTGGATCTTCCACAAGCTGTGCAGCCGGCGGAAAACAAGAATACTATTTATGACGACCTGTCTTTATAGGGATTAATCGCGTTAAGTACAACATACTCAACACTAATCAACTTCTCTTACTGTAACCGTTTATTCGAGCTGCTCTGCATTCTAATTTTACATAGTTAATTTGTGCAACTTGAAAAATTTCTCTGCTCGACTAAACCATGAGATGGGATCCTTTGCCCCATCAAATTTAGGAAAGCTTAGTTTGGATCCCTTCAAGCAGTCCTCAATTTGCACAATTTGATGAAACCCCTCCTGGACATTATGACGAACAGGTTCCACCCTTGATCTGTGCTTTTCTTGCTGAAACTTTCCCCTGAAGACATGGTTGGAAATTCCTCTCCAAGTCTAGCGTGTGGAATCCTTCCTCCCGACATCCTCACCTGCTCGTCCCTTTGGGTGTTTCTTCGACTATCCTGCCATTGATCATCAATATCCAACCCAACAGGAACTCTCATATGAGATGTCCCAATTCCCTCACGATTATCCAGATTCCCCCTAACCTCAACTCTCGATTGCATTAACATGTCGAGTTTTGTAGAAATTTCAGCAACAGCAGTAATCAAGTAATCCTGAATCTGTTTAATGTGAGATAATTCAATCGAGTTTGGTGATGGATTCGTACCTCCCTCGCCTTGCTCTGATACCAAATTGGTAGGATTTTCCTCACCAAGGTCGACGATGACCTCTTTCCCCTTAGTTCCTTGCTTGTTCCCCTGCTTGGCTGGTGCCATGGAGGAGACGATTGGCCTGGAATCTGAAGGGAGTTGGAGAAATGGTTGAGATGATGGAGGATGGGACAGTGGTTAAACCCTGCTCCCAGGAAGATCTCCCTAGAAAATAGGAAGAAGAACAAAGAACAAAGATAAGAAGAAAACAAAGATTTAATTCATCAAAAGTCATGTCCTTTACAATCAGTCTCTCCCCCTTATATAGCCACACTTCCTAGTTTTCCCCCATTACAATTTATTCTCATTATTCACCTCGAATTCATCCTTACAATTTATTCTCATTATTCACCTCGAATTCATGGATCTCGCAATGCCCCGTAACGCCCTTTCGTTCTACTCACTTTATTCATACCACTATGATCAGCTCAAGCTCATAGCCTCATACAAATATCATATTGGCAAAAATTGAATTTATAAATTCATAATGATCATTTTATTTCTTTTAAAATTGGACAAAGTTACACTTATCTAATTGTTATTGTAATCCGATGCTGATATTTGTTTTTAAAGATAATTCCATAGAAATATAAGCATGATATTACTTTTCTCATAAAACAATTTCTTGTTAATTATCTTTATCTATGTAATGGACAAATAATTAACACGTAGAAAATTTTTAAAAAAAACACCACATGTAGTCATAACAGGTTCCTTGGGACCAGATTATGAAATAATCAATTGTCTTGTTTTCAAATAATGAAAAGGCATTCATCTCACTTGGCTTCTCGTTGGATGAACATTATTTTTTTAAAGGGAGGAACAAGATTATTAGTTATTTATAATAACTTAAAATATGTCACTTTTTCCCATCTTTAATTATTAAAATTCTCTTCATAATTAAAAGCGAAGGCTAGTTATCGTATTTAATTTTTTAAATTACCACAGTTGAAAATTTGAAACTTATAGCCTATATGCTATTAAGACTTCTTTTCATAGTTTTTGAACTATTAATATACAACTATCATGATGCTCGGGGCCAAAGTTTTAAATATCGTACCAGTTATCGTATATACAAGATTCACAGTTTTGAGTTATACGTTATATGTAAAATTCAATTCGGGTTAGGGTTTTACCCACTTGTAGTATGTTTGGTTTAGGCCAATCCGAATTGGTTTAGCCATACCAGTTTTTAGATCATGAATATGGGGCTCAAATGGTCGTATAAGCATGTTATGGTAGCTAAGTATGCTCGACATACAGACGATAGCTTCGGTTAGGCTATAATAGAGCATGAGTTATATATATATATATATATATATATATATATATATATATATATATACACGAGATATATAAATGATTTTTATGAGTTACCAATGTTTTAGGCCAAAATCTAAACTGTTGTATCATTTAGTATCTGTTTGAGATTTTCAGGGCATCTCATTTACATGCATCTTAAAGATTTTAGACTATTAGATTACCCTTGTGGGCCCGGTTTGATTTGAGTCAGAAATTTTCATTAGATTGAGTTTAGGTTTTCGATGCGTATTTAGTTTTCTTACCTTGATTCCTGCTTATAGAGTCACTTTTAGGACTCGAGTTAATTTTAACTTTGGACGGTCTCGATTCAATCTTTACGTTAATATGCATATTGCATATATCCATAAGTGAGCCCCGCTAGGTCCACGATTTCTCAGATTTTTTGATAGTGACACGTGGCAAGATCAGAGCCATCCACACCAACCCTAGCTTCACCCAGTTATTTTTTAAAGATTTCCCACGATTTTAGGATGATTCCATCCATCGCTTACGCCACTTTAGCTCACCACCAGCGCAGTCCCCAGCCTTCCCCCGGCCACCGGACTCGCACCCCCATAATTGTACCGTGACAAGCTTTTGATCCATACCCCTCACCACCACCGGTGCCACCACATACGGCATTTTTACCGCCTATTTTTGCCACTGCCGCCACCATTTTAGGCTATTTTTTAGCGCTAATGAGCCACCTCCGACAAATCCGACTACCCAAACAATTTCCCTTTGTCGAGATCTTCAATTTGAGATCACCCATAACCATCGTCGTGGCAGCAATTGCCACCAGTGAGGCCGCCGCACCCGATGGGGATTTCGCCCCCTTTCCAACCGTTTTACGGTTAGCCGACGATCGGATTCCACCGATCTCCACCACCATGTTCCTCTTCGCCTAGGTCGTCGATCCTGACCCATGGTGACCCTAGCTACGCCACTGTTGGCTTTTATTGACGGGTGCCGCCCTTCCTGTTGGACCTGTTTGCCCACATTCGCTCTGCCAATCCGCATTTACGTTTACCGGCCTGCATTCGTGTTCATCGGCCCACATTTGTGTCTGCATGCCTGACCCTGTCGCCTTCCCAACAATCTCGTGGTCATGCCTGAGTCATGTCTGCATCCAGCTACCCGACCCAGCGACCGAGTCTAGCCCAGCCAGCACTGTTGTTTGACTCAATTGAGTCAACTCACTCGGGTTGACTTGATTCCCTATTTTTGGACCCATTTGAGCTTATTTTTGGCTATTTTCAATAATTTGAGAACTTCTATATTAGTTTAGATGAATGTTCGTATTATTTAATATATTTTGGTATTAGAAGGATATTTATTACTATTATTATTATTATTTATTTCTTTTTATTTATATATTGTCATTTATGATGAATGCTTATGTGATTGTTTATCATTATTATTGATATTTTTACTTATTAATATTAATCTTATTCATATTTACTAAATTTTATTTATTTATTTATTTGTCTATTTGTTCGTTGCGTGTATCTTATTATTTATTTGTATTTAATTATATATTCTGTGTTGGATGGCTATGATATTATTATCATTCATGATTAATTGATATTAACTATTTATTTATTTATTTATTTATCAAATGATTATGTATTTATTTATTTAATTATATATATATTTACTAACATGAGCATATATGATATTTACTCATGTTGAGTCGTGTATTTATATAATATAATGATCTTATTATTTTATAATTAGAGTATTATTTATTTTTAGGTGTTTATTATTTATCTATTTGTTCATGAATGTATTTAGTATTTATTTATTTGTAATTTTTTTATTATATCTTGATTTATGTGTGAATGTTTAGCTGGAGGTTTATTTAGCAATGTCTTATTTATTAAAGTGCATTAATGATGTGAATACATACTACAAGCATGTATCTTATAGAGATATTTGTATTTTACTTAGCAATGGCTTTCGATGTAGTTTTCGGAATCCGAACTTGCCATAGATGAAACCTCATGCTTGAAACTTGAACCATAGGTCCGTTAGGCCTCTTTTCAATTTTTATCGCTATAGTCTATTGTTGATTTAATTTTTAGATCGCAGAATGTGTTAAGGGTTGTTTTATCAGACCACACTTAATACAGGACGTTTAGTGTGGAAAGAAATAGCTAGTTCGCCTATGTCTCGTGTTAATAATAATAACTAACTCGAAATAAATCCTTAAAAAAATCCATAAAATCAGAAAAAATCCCATAAAATAAAATAAACACCACAACACCATAATGTCATTCTATAACTAACAACCCACCCAAATTCCTCGTAACGCGTCCTAACTCGGTAAACAACCTAAATTAATTCCATGATCAACTATATATAAAATAAAAAAATAATTGACATACTCTCATATATTCTGATAACTCATTCTTTTCTGTTGTATTCGTGATGTTATAATCATATACTTTGGTACGCATGAACCTTATGGCTCATCCACTCGACTAGTGTCAACTCAGTACTCAGCACCGATGATTGAATTGATTAGTTCATTCATAAACATAAAACCCTGACTTAGATTGCAGGTTTTACATTATATTTATAATGTGATATATTTGTTTTCAAAGATGGATCATACAAGTTTATTATTAAATATAACTAAACAAAGTAGAGGTGAAAATGATAGCAAAAATTCGATTGCTAAAGAAGGAGAATATATGAATAGTATATTATCCAAAAAGAAAAAAATAACATCCGGTGTATGCGCATATTTTGATAGAAAATATTAAAAGAATGGAACATCTCCTATTTGTCGTTATTGTGAAAAGAAGTTTGAGGGAACTGAAAGTTATGAAACTATTCATTTATATAGATATATTGAAAATAAATATCCTAATTTTAAAATAAAGAGGATATAAAATATGAGTAATTAACTTTTTTGTATTTTTTATGTAGATGAGCTAGATGAAGAATTATTATAATATTTTATCTTTGAAGTATACTGTAATATTGGACTATATTTTAATATCAATGATTATTTTAAAATTTTTATACATAGATTATTTTTTGTTTGACTTTAAAAATTTAGAACATGTTAACTAAATTGTAAGTGGTTTGATATGATTATTAATGTGAATGTATAATTCTAAATTCTTAAATATAAGAGTGACTTTTATCCTTTTTATATGTATGTCATTTTTAGATATTTAAGATATTAAATATTAATTTTATATATAAACTTAATTAATTTTATTGTATATTTATATCTATAATATTAGTCTTACAAATGTTAAAGATATTATATTATTAATATAAAATATCGGACACTTAATCGATCATTTGATTAGATAAAAAAATATCCATATTTAATTTATTTTAATTTGATTGAATTCCAGCAATCAAATTCGATCGGACATACTTTAAACATAGGCGGACAAACAAATTCGGACGTCCGCGCCTTTCCCTGACCGCTCCGACGTTCGTCGCCTCCTACCCGGCCCTCCCCCTCCCCGCTCCCACCACCAGCGCCGCCGCTGCCCCCTCCCTCTCGAGCCCGACGGCGTATCCCGCGCCGACCCCGACCGCGAGCGCTTCCTCGACTTCCCCCCACCCGACGACGACTCCGCCACCGCGCCGCCGCCGCCGCCGCAGGTTCGTCGGTTGTTTTTTATTTTGGTCTCTCTCTATCTCTCGTTTATGATTCTTAAGCGAAATAGTTGTGTTGAGGTCAATTATGTCTTGTGAGGAGTTTTGAGGGTTGAATTTTGAAGAAAGTTGATTGCTTTGTTGTGGTAGAAGATAGTTGTTGATGAAGTTTGGGGTTTTGAGGGTTGGATTTGAAGAAAGTCGGTTGCCTGATGTGGTATATCATTTATGTGTGTTGTTTTACATGTTAATGTACAACATGTAAAATGAAATAATTGTTGATCAAAACTTTTGATTTTCAGTTAAATTTTTATAAGTTTTAGAGTTTGGAGGGTTGGTTTTGGAGAAAGATGGTTCCTTGTTGTGGTATATGTGAGTTGTGGTAGAGTTTGTATATTGTGTGTGAGGCTTATAGTTAGGTGTGTATTGCTCTTCTATGTAGTGTTGGCATAAATACGGTTGTGTACTTTGTGGTGATACTGCGTATTCGATAATTTTCGAGTTCGCAGGATGGCTGCTTAGTTTTCTCATTTGAATCCCTCACGAGGACAAGTAAGATGCTTTTCTTGAGAAAATGTTCCTTTTTTGGTGTATATGTGACAGATTACGCTCTGATTTTACTGGACTTTTTAGATGTTTGTGGTGAATAATGTTTCTAACATGTTTTCTCTGGTTACTATGTTGAATCAGATCAAGATGAGGCCTTGAAGGCTGGTGGTTCATATCATGCAGTTGGGTTTTCCTATGATATTAAGGCTGATGCTTCAGATGATTATAAGGCATCTGATGCTATGCATGCTGTTTCCTCATTCCGCCCACCTTTCCCGGTTCCTGAATATCTTTTGGATGGCCTGGTAAGCATCTGGTTTTTTAATATTTCTATTCTTGAGTACTAATTCTTTTTCGTCTCAAACTAAGTGTGACTCGCTGAGTTTTATGGTGCTTATTTATTGATAGGGGGAAGAAAGGATATTTTGTTTTTCGTATAAAGACTTACGATGTTGTAGTTTCAGCTGATCAAGCAGGGAGAACAATTCGTATCATGGTCGTGATTTGCTCATGACCGGTTGAGGATGGTGCAGGTGGGATTAAATAGGTTTTCCATCATTTTTTGAGAAAAAACACCTGTTTGGATCTGTTTTAGGGACAAGTGATATGAACTGCTTTTGCTTCTCCATAAAGTTTCCTTTCTCTGGATGGTATATGCACCTGTTTATTATGTCAGCCTTCTCTTTGAAATAATTTTAGTGCAGTTTCAGGTTTCATATGCTTATTTTAGTATTCAGCTAAGCTTATTTTGGTTAGATATACCATTTTTTATGTGCAGCCTCCAACAGAAAAGTTACACCAGATAATTGCTAGAACGGCTAAATTTGTTGCAAAACATGGTGCACAGCCTGAAATTGTATTAAGGGTTAAGCAGGGAGATAATCCAACATTTGGGTTCTTAATGCCTGACCATTGCCTTCATACTTATTTCCGGTTTCTTGTCGATCGCCAAGATCTTATAGAAACCAAGGAGAAGAAAGAAGGTGGGTCTTTAATGCTGCTTGGGTCTGTATATGGTGAAGATGATGAGAATGAAGCAAAAGAAACTCCCATTGGTGACAATGTAGGAATTAGTGGCGCAGATCCACTCTGTACATCTAAATCATCAGCATCTTTGGAAGTCTCTGTTATGAAGGAGAAAGTGCACAATAAGAAGCATTCATCAGTTACTAAAGCATCTAGCAGAAAAAGGGTAGCAAATTCTGGTACTTTACTTGTTGTGGCCTCTATGAAGCCACCAGTTCCCCCTGTTTCAAGCAGTCCCAAGGACAACTCCCTGGTTGTGGAGCCTCCATTATCTGTCAAAGAAATGGTGGATCGGATTGTGGAGTTCATTGTTAGAAATGGAAAAGAAGTCGAAGCTATTCTTATTGAACAAAATAGGATGAAGCTTCCTTTCCTTATACATCCAACCAGTATCACCCCTATTATCTGAAGGCTCTGCGGAAAGCTCAGAAGGTTGTGTGCCCATTTTTCTTATCCTTTAAAACTTTTTTTGCACTCTTTTTGCATGTATTTGTGTGATTGGTGCATAGTACATCACATATTGGCTTGGCATTGTAAATTGAAATATTTGTTTGAATTATGTGCAACTGGTTTTGTAAGATGTTAGACTTATTTTGAGTTTTGGTCAATAAAGATAAAATGGGTTCATGATACCAACCAATCTTTACATGAGATATGTTCATGATTTTTGACCTGACTTTGTGTTTTTGCTTGACTGAGATATTGAATCTATTTTAGAGCGGTTTGATTAGCTTAATATTGTGTTAATTTTTTGTCATAGTCCTGTTTAATTCTGGAACACCATCGTTTTACAGCAATTATAGTTATAAACATAGCCGACATTTTGGGAAGTTCTGAATGCTCTTCCAAGAAGGCGTGAAATTTATGCATTGACATTTAAAAGTTGAGTTCTAATGAGTGCTCACAGAATGGACACTGTCTCGTGTGATGCTATTTTTTGCAATTCTTTGAGTGCATGCTTTCTTTCAAAAAGTTGATTTCTTGTCAATGTCATGTATGATCTTCTAAATGTGGTAGAACAAGTTACCACTGGAAATGAGAATATATTGGCGTAGCTGTTCTTTTTTTTTTTGTTCATTCAAGTTCATTTGCAAGTTCGAATCCTTTCAATGTATTGTTCAAGATTATCTTTTTTCCTGCTAAATTATCTTTGATTCAATGTACTGATGCAGCCTAAGCAGTTTGGGAGGGTTGTTACTACTCAAATTTGTAATTTACATGAGTCTGTGAAGGAATCTGCAAGTCTGAAAAGCCAACTTGAAGGGAAACTTGACACCGAAAGAAAGGAGAAGTTTAAAGTGGTCATAGGTGTATTGAAGAAAGATGTACAGGAAGAAAGTGCCAAAAGTCATTGCCAGCCTAGTATGAGTGCAGATACAGCTGCTGCTACTGTCATGGCTGCAACAACAAGGGGCTTCAACAATGGACAAGATTCTGCTCCAGAGACCTTGCACAACAGCTTCTGTAATGGAGATGTAATGACTTCAATTTCTCTTAAGCCAGTTTCTAGTGGGGATGAAGGCTTTGCATCCCTGTCCAATGCCACTGGATCCTTGGGTCAAAATCAGAAGAAGGAAAGTGATGTCTCTTTTCCTAAGGAAATGGCCAAATCGGCAGCTCTTGCTTCCGCAAATGAAACAGATTCAGATGAAGCTCGGCTGTCAAAAGAACAGCTACAGAAGGCTGAGAGATTGAAGCGTGCTAAGTTGTTTACTGCATTGATTAAGAATGGGGCTAAACCTTGTAGCAACATGCTATCGAGAGTGCTATCTCCAGTGCCAGATTCAGCTGTATCAGAAGGCTCTCTACACTCTGGTAGTGTATTATTGGAACATCAGGTGAGAGATAGAGATGGTATTTATGTTCCTATGGAGGTGAAAAGAAGGGATGTCAAGATGGACAGTGATAGGGACACTGACGATGAGCGCACAGAACAAACACCCTGGAAAGCATAGGTCAAAGTCCACAAGATATGAAAAGGAGGATATGGAAGAAAATCACAAGCATTCAAGAAAGCTGCACAGAAAAAATTGTCATGCCACGATAAAGAACGTCATCACAGGCATAAGAAAAGCTATTCTTCATCTGGGAGGAGGGAATCAAAAAGCAACATAAGCAAAATAGTTCCACAGAAGATGAGCATTGTCATAGAAGCAGATCCCACAGGCAGAGGTCACAAGTAGTATCAAAACCTAATGATTCAGAAGTTTGTGAATACTCATCTGACACAGTTAATGCTGAGTCAAATATTGAAAATATCATAAAAAGAGAGAAGTTCACCCACCATAACTGAGAAAGATCCAAACGTGTGTGATAACTAAAGAAATCCGAGACAATTTGAGGGCGAAGGTGCGGGCAATGTTGATGGCAACTCATTAACATTTCCTTGTCTGAGTGGTAAGATCTCTAGTGTAGTAGTCGTTTTTATATTTTCTATATCGGAAACTTGTAACCGACAATAGTGAATTTGCAAAAGCCTGCTCTCTTCTCTTGGAAAGATTTTAAAAAAAGCGCCTTATAGAGAAGTATGTTTGACTGATGTGATCTAAATTTGGTATTTTCTATATTAGCAGGTCTAACCCGTCAGGCGCAGTTAACGTCAAATATTTGGAATATTTTGCTGCTGCAAATAAGCCGATGTTCCAGGTCATGATTTTGATCATTCGTTGGAGATCTAAGTGACGTTTGAGAGCTAGAGGAGAATTGTTGCAGCTTTGAGAGGTTGGAAAAATCCTCTATAACCTCTCGTAGATCCATAAATGTAGTTGATTTTATACCCATGAACAATTGGTCATGCAATTAGAGAGCCAAAGAAATGGCATCGCATTTAGGCCGGTTCCTTAATTCCCTGCCTATTAAACATTACATTTAGTAGCGAACCATCGGTCCACATGTAAATGTGATTTTAGACCTGTTGGGTAAAAGTGCCAGTTCTATCAAAAAGGGCATTTGTCATATGAACTTGTCAACCTTATCTAATGTCTAATTTTAATCGTTTCATCTTTAATATGAGTGAGAATATTATTAAGATTGAAGAAAAAAGAACCTATATGCGTACATGCATAAATGGTTTCGAAATTTCCATCCCACCGTTTTCCTATGTATCGACAAGAAACCAAAACTAAAAACAAATAAAAGAGGATCGATCAAATTAGTTAATCACATAAATGATCAATTTGGTCATCTTGTTGTCTCTTGCATTTCCTTCTATTGTTTGCCGCGCTGCTGTTGGATTTTAACTCCCACATGGAAGTGATAGCAGCGACCAAAGCTGCTGTGAAGAAGTGGTTTTGGGCGATCACTGCTGTTGCTGCGCTCACCGTATCGGCCATCGACGGCCTCTGCTACGGTGGCATGTGAAACCCACTAAACTTGGACTGGTTGTAGACGATCTGCCCAAGAATTCCTGGCAATGCTGTGGCCGGAGAATTGGCAAAGCCAAGTGGAACTCCGGCAAGAGGCGCTGCCGAAAAATGGGTCACAGGCCTTTGAAAGTGGCGAGGGGTGGAGGTGTTGGTGGGGTCCAATGTGACGGTGGGGAATGTTGCAGAAGCTGTAATTGTGGCCAAGCTAGATGAAAATGGAAGCATTGTTCAAGTTGGGAGGAAGTTGTTGGCCATGAGGGGGCCGCCGGTGTTGGACAAGGAACCGAAGAGAAGCATGGAGGCTGCCGACGACGTCTTCGAGGCCATGGCGACGGCCGGCGGTGGCAGCTTCGTATGTTGTGGTCAAGATTGAACGGTCTTCTGCGCAACGTTGAACCTGATGATCACATGGTTTTTACCAAGTTTAATAACAAAATATATACGTAGATGAGACCATAGTTTTATAAAATCTTCTCGAGCCAAATTTCATGACAAAATTTCTATGACAACTTGTAAGTGTTAAATAACATTAACTTATCAGATGGGTATAATATATGTGTAATCTTATATACTCTTTCATTATTCTTAATATGTCGCTTTATAAGAAAACTATAAATTTATTATTAAGGTCAAATTATGAATCATTATGTCACATATTAACTTGGCAAAGTTACAACTAAAAAAGTATGGAATTAGAAGCTTATCCTGACCTGTTTGCGAACTGGGCAACCAGTGGCCATGGCCCAACGATAGTAAGCACGGGGGCAGGGATTCCCCTTGACCATTTTCTGTCCATGCTTTCTCCATTGGCATCCATCACTGATCTGCAATTTTTACGGTTCATAATTTAGATAAAAATATTGAGTACAATCTCAAAAATACGGTGATATGACACAAGATGAGTAATTTGATTTTGAATGTGTTGTTCACCATGGCAGCTTCAGATCGCGCTCGAACAGATACAAGAACTTTCCTCATGGTGGCCTGCTCGTCGATTTTGACCGGGACCAATCTGGGTTGTGACGCAATATGATCAGAGCTCTCTTCTTCCCTGTAACTTGCTCTAATTTCATGGCCACCATCACCATGAGGCTCGGAAATGGTGCGACCTTCGGATGAGGACTGTGATGGGTTCTGTTCATCCTTTTCGACTAGATCAATGAATTGCTCGGGTACAACTTTGTTTGATGTTTGATAACAAGTCTCGTGATTGGTTTTGCGATTGGAGTGGTGCATGAGAGTGCAGAGCTGCATCTGCAACGTGCTATAGTTGCTGCTCACCTGTTCGATCATCTCTTTCAATCCTCGGTTCTCTTCGTTCACTCAACCAATCTCCATTTTAAGAGAAACCAACTGCTCAAATAACAACAATATTAATATTTGTTTCTTATGAACTTTTAATTCATCAAATTACAATAGTAACTTGTTCATCTACATGAACAACACCACCCCGACCTTGTTTTTGTCTCCAATTTGGTCGTGTAAATTAGAAACGTTGGATTGGTGGCTACCCATGCCAGTAGTCAACAAGAGGTTCAAACCTGTCTGCTGTAATGACCAGCCATGCACAAGTAAATAAAGAGCGTGAAATGATTGGGTAGAAGCAAAAAATTATAGCTTACATTCACGTCATTATTAATAATGGCTATCTCTTCCTCCTTAACACGAGCAGCCGGCGGATCATGCTGGGAGAACAAGTCCATCTCAATGCTGGGGGGACGATTAGAGGAGCTCATGGGAGTTAGGAAGTCTATGGCGCCGGCCATGAGGCGCCCCCTCCCCCACTATCCATTATGTGATGAATTATCACCACCAACAAGGATATATAGATTGTAAACTAGTGTTGGAGGCAACAAGGGGATTGGAGATCTTTGGAGATGGATATGGGAAAGGGTATATATAAAATAACGGAAGGGAGGAGGAAATTAGGAGAGACGTCAGAGTTGAAGTTTTTGCTGGGAAGGAAAGGTTGAAGACGGCGTCTATGGGTTGCTCGTGAGTTGGGACCCCCTTTCCTTTTAACATATATATATATATATATATATAAAAACACTATGGTGCGTTACAAGTTTTTTGCAGCGCACCATATGCTGCTGAAAGAGACCCGTTGGATCAAAATCCAGCGGCTCTCGTTCATCCTGTTTTTTTCAGATTTGAGACCTGATTGCCCGCCCGACCCACCTAACCCGCCCGAACCGGACCTCCCGCCCGCAACCGCGCCACCTGCCCGAACCGGACCACTTGCCCGCGACCGCGCCACCGCCCGCCGCGGCTGCAGCCTCGCCCCTGCCGGCGGCCCCGCCCTCCACCCCCTCCGCCCGCCCGGCCATCGCTTGCCGCTGTGGTCCCCGCCCCCAGGCGGCACCGTGGATCCACCGCCAACCCTCCCCATCTCCGCGATCGCCCGATCCGAGCCCCTCCGCCCCGCCCCCCACCCACCCCGGCTGACGCCCCCGCCACCCTCTCTGCCACCGAGGCGGTGGCGGAGAGGCCTCGGTGGCGGGGGGCGTCAGCCGAGGGCGGGCGGGGGCGGAGGGCGCGGAGCGGGCGGTCGCGGAGATGAGGAGGGTTGGCGGTGGATCCACGGTGCCGTCTGGGGGCGGGGACCAGGGCGGCGGGCGATGGCCGGGCGAGCGGAGGGGGGTGGAGGGCGGGGCCGCCGACAGGGGCGAGGCCGCTGGCGGGGTCAAGCGGTGGCGGAGGAGGGGGGTTGGCGGTGCAGGGTTCCAGCTCGGGGGCGCAGCGGCGGGCGCTGGCCGAGCAGGGGGAGGAGGATGGTGGCCGGGGCCCCGGCTGCTGGGGGGAGGGCGGCGCGGTGGAGGGCGGTGCGCAGTGCGGCGAGGCGGTCGTGGGGCGGGAGGGGTGGGTCGGGCAAGTCTGACGGGCCGGCAAACGGGTCCAGGTGGGGGGTGGGTGGGTGGTTTGATTGTGGGCCGTTAGATCAAGATCTGACGGCCCACGCGACACAGCGCATTGGCGCTGCCAATATATATATATATATATATATTCTTATTAATAGAAGGGAATTCAAGAGTAGATTTAATCAAAAAATATAATAAAAATTAAATTAAATTATTATAATTTATATTTTCATTTATTCAGGATTTATCTTTAACATAAATCAAAATTTATATTTAATATATTAGATTATTATAGTCTGTCTTATTATTCAACGAGTTTATTTATAAAATTAAAATTTATATTTAATAAAAATTACTCATGGCGCAACATCTTGAATATTTGTTAATAGCAGAGACTAATTAACAATGTTACCCGCAATCAAATTTTAGCATGAAAAGGGCATATCTATCATATCATGTGTTTTTTTAGATAATTTATTATTTTTTCCCCAAAACTCATGCTGGTAAAAAAGGAAAATTAGCCACTCAATATTTATTTACTTTACCATCACACAATTAATAGATGCGTGTTTGAGTTTAGGTAATATGTAGTGTTTCATTTTACATAGAAGTGTTTGCGATCCAATTAACTGAAGTTTTTCTTTTCCAGAATAGTAAAATCAAACACAATTAAACCTTACCGAACTAATCTCGGGTTTTGGTTGGTTTAGAAAGGCTATTATTTAAGAACTCACACTATTATGTAACTCCAACATATTTTTGTAAATTAATGACATTCATCCATCACATTTTCAAAGCATTTCATCATTAAACTAATTAAGTTTGAGAAATAAAAAATGAGAAAACTTAAATCCTAAGCTCTAAACCTTAAATCCTAAATCCTAAATTTTAAACTTATACATGATTCAAATAATAACATGCATTGTAGGATAATATGCATGCCTCCTGTGTCGGGTCAATAATCTAATACGGCAAATTATGAACACTCCTGCCCTAATCCTTGCCTAATTATAATTTTGATGAGTTTGGAAGATAATTAATGCCTCGTCGCTCACTTTTTTCCCCTATAAAATCAACCAGCCTTTTAATTTAAGCTAGAATGATGTCATAGCAATGTTGAGAAATGATTAATGAAAAATCAAATAGTCTGAAATCAGTCCGTTTGAGGTTTCTGCTTAAATTAAATGTTAGTTGAATTTATCATGTCCGCATGCCATTTTTCGTTGAGTTATTGAAAGAAATAAACATATAACGTGAATTTTAAATATACACGGGTGGGACTCTACCAGAATCGATAATAGTTTATAAACTAAAGATTCAAAGTCACCTGATTGATGTCATGGAATAGAGTCTGACTCCAAGTTGACTTGGAGGAGTCTGACATATTTCTAAGTCATATTTTTTTTTTTCAATTTTTAGCAAATAAAAAATTGTATGAAATTTAGTATATATTGCCCTTCTTGACATTTAAGTTGATAAATATATGATTTAAATTAATTTAAAAAATTAATTTGGCTTAAGTAGAGAAAATAATGTTTTAATGGGTTTTATAGCTTAACTCGAAGTGATAAACATAAAAATCTTTTAATTAGGAGTAATCCATATATAGAGTTCTACGGGAGAAGCCATCTTAACTCAAAATGGTTAAACAAAGTTAAAGGTTTATAGAGAGACTTATAATTAATATACTAGATATTATCATGGTTATAAATATTAGATTAAGAACTATTTTAGGAAATATCACATAATGGGGAAAATTTATATGTGATAAGGTCAAGTTGAAAGGTTTAGATGTTGGAGAGTGATAGTTTTCGTCTACATGCAAACAAAATTCGCAAAATTTTTAATGTAAGTAAGTGCTTGCATGTTACTATCTTATTAAGTCTTATGAGAACTTTGCAAATAGTTATGCATATATTTCTGGTGGTGTGATACGTGTGAGAAAAAAGAATGCCTCATTGACTACAAGTTTGTGGTGCATCTAGCTACTACTTTTATTTTGTCTTTGTGTTGCACTTCTAGTATTGTCTACATACTTGAACAAAACACATTATCATAAATATGTTTTTTTTATAATATAGCTAGTATTATATATTGAATCATAGTTTTAAAATTCTTTTTGTGTCCAAAAATTCCTAGAACCAAGTCTACTATATGGTTTCCCGAGTTAAAGTACTCCATAAGTGACTCTTTGCTGACAGATTTTATAGCTGACAATTCGATTCTTTCTAATTTTTTCCAAGTTCATTAAAAAATAATTTTGAAAATAAATTATGTTTTTTACTTTAATTAAATCAATAATTTAAAATATCATGCATCATATATTTATCAATTTAAAGTGTGAAAATAAATAATATCTACTAATTATATATATATATTAGTTAATTTGTTGGATTAAAAAATTAATATAAATAACTCCGAGTTAGCTTGGAATCAACTCTGCTTCCTACCCTACCCTACCAAGTTAGATTCCAAGTTTTAAGTTTTTAAATTATGACGGAATCACACACATTGATTATAAGTGAAACCATGATTAGTATTCAAGCTAAGTATAATTTGTTGAAATTCCGCGCACGTACGCCATCCTTCCTTTTGTCAAAGGAATGGAATCACGATATTTTGAATACCTGAAAAAATGGGATGCATGCACATTGCTAATTTGCACGTCAGTTTATTAATATATAATCAACGGTAATTCTAAAGATCTCTATTTCTTTCCTAAGCAATTGGTATTGGAAATTTTGAAAAAAAAAAGAATAGGCAAGGGGTGTGAATCTAAGGCTAATTGTAATACAAAAATCATAGAAAAATATGGACTTAATCCACTTTAATTTAGAAAAGGATATCCAAATTGTCTGAAGATTTATATTCTTTTTATTTGATTAAGATCAAGCCTAACGTGAATAATATTCCACGACCGACAACTCATTGATTTTTAAACTGACCCATTTAATATCTATTTTTTGATTTACTACCTCTTTATATTTGGACAAGTCAATCGCTCTCTTCACCCACCTATTCTACATATTATTTGATAAAATTTACTTGTTTTTTTAGCCATCTTAATCATGTTATATTTTTGTAATTTTGCTTAAACGGATCATAATATTAAAGGGCTTTAATTTATCATAGTTTTGTATATAAATGCAAATAACACCAAGCCAAGACAATAAAACTCCATGGTTGGCTTCATTTAGCTTTTCGCTTCAAGTATTATGAATCATATTTTTATTGGTTTCTATATACTCATTTTATACGAGCTAGCTAGCTTTTCTTTATTTATTTACATTTTTTTACAAAAATAGCTTGCTTTTTATTTGATGACTTCAATTCAGTTTGGAGTCGATTCGGAGTCATGGACCGGGTCAGAATCACAAGTTACTTAGACCATCGATTTCCATCAGGGATAAGGTAGTTTAATTACTTATTTCATGATACGTGAATTTTTACTCACTTCTTGAGGATTAAATTGATGACGTACAAAATTTGCGAGTTTGTACTAATTTGTTATCTAATAAACTGCAGTACGGTGAAAATTTATGAACATTTCGATCTAAAAGAAATTTTTATTTTCTTCGATTACTTTCTATATATTCTATATGACGCATGGCGAGGTTATTGACAAGGTGGAAGGTCTTGATTTGATGGTACGGTTTGCAACTTGGTGGATAGCGTACGTACTAACCCTTCTTCCCTCGAGATATTATATATACAGGATGTCGCCCCACGGGTGATTTATATGACGAATAAACTTTAATTTTATTGATAAATTTTCGTTAAATAATATAATAGACTATAATAATTTAAAATATTAGATATAAAAGTTGATCGACTCTGAGCAGATATAGATACCATTTTAAAAAAGATATATACTAGAGTAATTTGATTTTTTTTTATCGTATTTTAATTGATTGAATTTTTTACTTTTAATCATATGTTAATATTGAGTCTCCCATTATATATATATATATATATATATATATATATATATATACTTGAAGAAAATATAGTATTATTGATGACAAAATTTTGAGTTTTTTATTAGAAAAGGGAAAAAAGTTTTTTTTATTATTATTATGTGGGGGAAAATTAAACCAAATTACCAGAAAAGAGGGGGGAATTAAAATTATTTAAAATACCCTCACTTTAAAAAATAAATAAAAAACTTTGATAAAGGGTGACTGGTCGGCCACCCTTGCTCTACCCACCGAGCCCAGCATAGGGCATCCAATTCTAGTTGCCCCCGGGCTAAGGGTAGCCCAAATTAGCTGCCCATGGCTAAGGTCAATGTGGCCGCCTTTGGCTATGGGCAGCCAGTTCGAGCTATTCTTGGAGCTAGGTCTAGTTGCATAGGCCTTGGGGTTGCAAGTCCTGCCCTATGCTAGTTTTATATATATATATATAATAATATATATATATAATATATATATATATATATATATATATATATATATATATATATATATATATATATGGGAGTGGCCCGGGCATCTACTCCCGGATTGGCGGTAATGCCCCATGCTTGCTAGCTATATATATATATATATATATATATATATATATATATACGGGAGTGGCCATATTTTATTTAAATTTCTTTTTTATATAATTTATTTTAATTTTCCCACTATTAGATAATATAAAAAAATTTCTCTTTTTCGGGTAAATTTTCCAATTTTATTTTATTTTAATTTATAATTAAAAATTTTTTTCAAATTAGTAACCGATTATATCATCACTGATACCATATTATATATTTTCTTGGAGTGTGCACATTTCCTTACTTGTCGTTTGTCTGCACGTCAACAGCATACGACATACTCATCCTCAACGTATATCAGTTAATTGATCATTTAAATGAGCTTTGACATGCAGGCTTTTGCACGCCAACCAACGTAGAAAATTCTTTAAGAAAATGGCCATTGCCTAGCTAGCAAAATTGGCCAATCACAGGCATAAATTCATGGTCGGCATTCTTGAGTTAGAGATCGGAAATGACAGCAAAAATGAAGAAAAGCCAAAAATGAAGAAAAGGCGTAGACTTTTGGGACCCTAAGATAAGGGTTTAGGTCCACATGAACTTGATTTTCAAAGCAATATGCACAAGTAGACGTACCTTTCATTTTACCCGTCAAAACTCAAACGTCCATCCAGTACGGTGCGTTCAATGGAAGGACTGCACAAAGAATTGTGGTATGATCAATTCAGATCTAACTAAGTCTAGGATTGTCTATTTTATTAAAAAGTCTGCTTAGTCTGCTAATAATTCTATTCACTACTACCACAAAAAAAATGATTTTTCAATACGTCTTTGTGGGTCGGCCATGTTCATTTTAGTCGTCGAAACTCTAAATTTTTTTATATTTTATGATATTAATTTATATTTAAACATGTCATAATTTTCTAACTTTTCTCCTTAAACAATAGAGAAAAGTGAAATAAAAAAATTTTTCTGCATATTTTGGGCAGAGTGAAGTTAAAAAATTAACACCTATTTATTTCAAAATATTTTTAAACATATAAGAAAATCTATAGTTTTAGCACACAATTAATATTAACGTAGAGAAGACGTGGAAAAAATTATACCAATTTTTGCAATGCTAATTTAATTAAAAATTGTGGTAAAACAATTTTTCTCTTTTTATTTTTCGTATGATTGCTGCTAGCCTTCACTATTGCTAGGAGTTCAGCACCTGTTGGTTTAGTTATATATATACATATATATACATGTATGAGATTGGATTTCCTGTTTCTCGATACAGATAAGCTGTGTTTGGTGTTTTTTCATGTTAATTTATACGTATTAGCGGGTAAAATTAGAAAAACACCACGTATTCTTTTTTACTTTTTTCTCTCCCAAATCCACTTCTGCCATCGTTCCTGTACAACAACCTCCCTAATATCTCCAGAACCGTCTAAATATTCCCCATTATCCTCTCAAAAACTGGAGGAGATCATTATCCTCTATCCCCGATTGACAAAGGTTGTATGTTTCTTATGAGAACATTTGATATGTGACTTGATCGATTGAGAAAAGAACTAATCAACGACTTGTTTGGATTATCCCAGCATTACCAAAATTCCTTTTTAGAGAAGAGCATAATGAAAACTGAAGAAAATTCTTTTTCAACTTGGTTATGAGAGACAGATAGGTATGTTAAAAAAAGATCGATAAATGCCTCAAACTTGAAGACCCAACAAATAAGAACATACAGATACATCACAGCAAGAAGATCTTCTCTGTTTATGTGGAAAAACACCCATATCAATGACTAACCACAAAACAAATATGTAAAAAAAATCTTTAGCATGGTCAACATTCTGTACAAATGCTATCCTCTGCTGTCATTTGCCATGAAGAATAGCTCATGCCGCATCAGCCGCTTCCAGCCAGCTTCCCAGGTTTCTTTGTCTGGGGACGGCGGTTGGGAGTGCAGAAAGAAGAGGTGGTAGAGGACTTGGGATGGAGGACAAGGAGGTGAAGGACAAGATCTTGCCTTGGTGCAACCCCTGCCTTCGCTCTTGTTAGATAAAAAATTAATCCATCAGAAAAATCCACCCCTTTGAGCTCGTAGATGACTGCCCCTATCGATGGCATTGTGCTCAAAGGCAATCCCTCCTTCTTTGTAGCTGTTTTCTCCTCCAATTTGATCCGCCGTTTGAGCGCTGCCCATGCCGACGCCGTTCGGTCTGTCTAGGATAGAACACGAAGTAGTGGGCTCACCTTTTACCATTGATTTTATGCAAGGGTTGAGATATAAGTGGAGAACAGGAAAGCCACCTTAATACCTGTTCTTGAACAACAAATTCTACGTATATATTTATAATCATATTACTCAAATTAAAGCATATTATATAATAATAAATACTTACTTTAGAAATCCTTCATGATTTTAATTAGTTTAAGATTTTTACATGATAGAAGATTTATTTAATTTATTTATTGCTTTATTATTATTTATAGTTAGAAGATACAGTTATATCGGAATTCAAAATCTTAGAAAATGGTAAATACTATTTACGCATTAAAACATTATTCAAATTAAAATATTTCACTTATTAATGCCTATTTATTAGGATTTTATTATTTTTGACAAAAAAACAATTATTTTTAATATTTTATTATAACCATTCTATTCTAAAAGTGGATATTTTCCGTTAAAGTTAAATAGATAATCAAATTTTATATTTGAAAGTAATATATAACCAATCATATTTTTGAAATTTAAATTTTTTATGTTATTAAATATACATTATTAATAAATTTTAAATATATCCCATGCATAGTACAAATCTTTGACTAATAATTGTTAGTCAAAAGGTTATCAAAAGCTGTCTCTCCTTATCCATTAGAGGAATTAAACTACCAATCAAAATTTTAACCGAAAATCCCAAAATCCATATTTGTTATGTTGTGAATTTCATAGACGCTTATCATATAGGTTTCTCTCTACTTAAGCCTATAATTTTTCCCTCATATACAATTAATTTTATAGTAATTTCTTTTTAAAGTTGCCCAGTGCAGTATATGCCGGCAGTTGGCTAGTATGCTATAATATTCATTTTTCATTATATTAAATAAAATATGTTATAATCTACTTAATTAGATTCTATATCACTCATTTTTATGTTGTGGTTTTATATTTATTTACAGAAAAAATTTTAAATGCCCACAAAAGGCGAAAACAAAGAATCAATTTCTCGAAAAGTTACCAGGCTTCTTTCCTTCAACTTCAAGGCTATCCATCACCTTTTCCTCTCCCAATACCCAAGCCCCGGCAAGGAAAGAACATTCTTCCTCGCCTTTCGCATATATAAATCATGAAGCATCAACCTTGCCACACCATTCCCAAGTTCTTGTTTCGCTTCTCTGTTTTCTAGCATGGCCGGCGAGCAAATGAAGGCGCTTGCAGGTGCCCTTCTTGTTCTCAACTTCTGCATGTACGCTATCGTAGCATGCATTGGAGGCTGGGCCATCAACCACACAATCAACCATGGTTTCATCATAGGTATCTATGAAAATTGAATCCAATCTCTTGTACGTATATATAAGCTTCAATATTGCATAAAAATTGATACAACCAACTTGCCATTGACGCTTGTTTTTGCTTCCTATTATGTATGCATAATATATATATATATTTAGGTCCCGAGCTGCAACTCCCAGCTCACTTTTCACCTCTCCACTTCACCATGGGCAATCAAGCGACGGGCTTCTTCGTTGTGTTCGCTCTGATTGCATCCGTTGTGGGCGGTGCCTCCTCCATCGCCGGTGTTAATCACTTTCGCTCATGGAACTCCAACAGTCTTCCTTCGGCTGCTTCATCCGGCCTCATTGCATGGACGCTAACTCTTCTTGCCATGGGGTAATGTTAAAATACTCCATGCATTTTATTATATATAGATCAATATTATATATGTGCATGCACTCATATAGGTTCCATACGCCGTCTGATCTTGTCAAGGAAGTTTTTAACGTACTAAGCAAAATAGTAATAATTATAGCACACTGACTTATAAACTTGTGTATCAGGTCATATTTTAACAGCATTTCCATTGAGTTAATTGGGAATCTCCAAAAACTTGCCGTTTATATATTTGATATATTCAATTTTATATTTGCATGCAGCCTTGCTTGTAAAGAGATTGAGCTGCGCAACAGGAATGATCATCTGGTAAGTTATTAGTTTATAGTTGTGAAGCGATCTCTTGGATGTCCAGTTAGAGCTTGTGAGCTCAAGTAATTAAAGACGAAATTTTTTTGTTGATAATTGATATATGTGCAGCGGACAATGGAGGCGTTCACGATCATCCTTTCGCTGACACAGTTATTGTATATTGTGGCAATTCACGGAGCTTCGTCCATTGCTCCTGCACATACCATAACTAGCCAAGCGGCAAGGTCGAGACGATGAACTTGTTGATCCAATCTTCGTTTCTTTTATGACCTGGTGGTCTCATGTATATATGTGTGGTGTGGAATATGGTATTGTTCTTTGCGGGTTGATCTTGTTATGTAATTTTTTATTGATTTGTGATCTCTTTGTGGTCATGACATTGAAATTGATCTTTAATTTTTATGATTGATTGTGTTATGTTATGAGAAGTCTGTATAAGAAGTCTGTAATTTGACTGATTGATTGATTGATTGTATGACATTCAAATTCATTTATATAACTTTATCGAGTAGAATTTGACGAAAGAAATTTGTTTCCTTGAGTGAAGGTAATTTTGATGTAAAATGTATCTTGGCGGAGTCAATATAGTTTGTATTGTATGATTTTTGAGGCCGCGTAAGGGTTTGAAATGGTAACAATTTGGCTTCATGAAGAGCTAGATCGTCAGAATTATATGTTAGATGGCGTAGGATAGGAGGAAAGCTTTTATTAGATGCCAATTACCTGTGTACTTGTACCATAAAAATGATTTTTTCTTTTGGTGAATAAAGAAAAGTCGCAATTGGTCGAGTAATTAAATCTCAACCAATTAATTTATAACAAAATAAAAAATTAAACTATTATAATTTTTTTTCATTCGAGTCCTATTCACTTGTTTATGTTTGCCTATTTGCCTTACCCTGTGTCTATATCCAGTAGTCCAAACTAACTCAACCGACCTAACCCATCAATTTATTTGACCCAGACCTACTTAACCTAGTTGACCGGAATCGATATTGTGAGTTAACTTGCTTTAGCTCATTTTCGACTATTTTCATTAATTCAAAATCTTACCTTAGTTTAAATATATATTCACATTATTTAATGTATTTTGATGTTATGATTAATTTTATTTAATTATTCATTATTATTTGTTCTTTTTATTTAGATATTTGTCGCATATAATGAGTGCTTATGTGATGATTTATTATTATTATTGATATGTATTTATTAATATTAATCTTATTCATGTTTATTAAATGTATATACATATATATTTATTTATTTAATTATCTATTTGTTCGTTCCATATATGTTATTATTTATTTATATTTGATTGTGTGTTTGTAAGTTTTATTTTTAAAGTCAAAATTTATTGATATGAAACCATTATAACCTATTGCATTATTCGCCGAGAATCGATTTATAAACCGATTCTATCGCTAACATATAATGCGACATCTTCAGTTGTGAAAAAAATTTGCCGCTTCTTCCATTTCCCACTTTCTTTTTGGTTATTAAGAGCTTATTTTTGCTTGTGATAATATCATGGGCTGTATATAATTCAAGTACTCAACTACCAGCAATTCTGTTCCTTAATTCCCGTGCATTGCATTGCGCAGGCTAGGAATCCATCTTTCCTTTTCTCCTAAAACAATCAGATAAATCATGGAACATACACATGCATGTATATTTATTAGTAACAATTTAATTTCAGGACCGATTTAAGTGGTTAATTTTATTAAAAATTGTGACTTTAAAATCAGACAGTTCAAAAAAATGTATATAAAAACTATGGACTGTGTTTAGAAAGGATGAAATATTGTTCATTTATGCGATTTAGCAAGTCATATTAAAATTTGTTCATATAAGAACCACTTATGTCCAAGCTAATAATATCCCTCCACATCCAATCACACCCATAAGAAGATAAACAGATTATAATGGTTTTCTTTTATTACGATTAGTTGAATATTGTATTTTTAATCAAGTTTAATTTTTTTTATGTTTTAAATTAGTAATATAATAAAGACCGAAATGGCTATATATGCATAGCTTTTCTACACGTTGCCCGAAGAGGCGTGCACATGCATGCCACATGTGCAGCATGCTGGAATTGTACGCGGGCCCCACATACAGCATGGTGTAATACGTACACGCTCATAGGTGAATTTTCACACACCTAGGAAGCCACGTAGATAAAGTACTCATAAAATATTAAGCTCCGATTTTTTTTCAAGGGGCAAGGTCCAATAATATTTTGTCTATACATTCAAATTCACAATTTGCCCAGTTAATTTCTCACTCAGGAGTTGCTTAAGAAAATTATCGGTAGTTTTTTTTCTGTCACCACCGACGTTCTCATTAATTCATTAATTAAATTAGTCACTTAATTAGAACAAGTTTCATTACATGATAATTTTTTTGAGGCAATCAAACATAAAAGTGGGAAAATATAAGTGAAAAAATTTTAGGACGGGTTCATCAAGATATTTTCATAATTTTAAATATGAAGATTAGCACCTCATGTAACAATATATATACTAACCATCACTCCTAAATTGAACTTTCAAAAAAACACTACTCCTAAATTGAACTTGCTATCACTTTTTCCTCATATTGAGTGGAAAAGAGAAAGTTGGCGTCACGAGTTGCAAGAATATATATGAATAATCTAAAGTTGTGTGAGATAACTTTGCGTTGGAGAAAAACAAAGCAGAGTTGACACAGAAGATCACAAACATGCTGACTTAGATGGTCGTCTAGTACCGAGGACATTGTTGTTGACGTAAACATTGACAGACCTAATTGAGCACTGGAAAGATAAGATCATCCATTTTTATATGTATAATATAATTTCATATTCATATGTACACTTTTACAGCTGCATTGAGACTAATTGGACAAGCGAAGTGTTGTCAAAAATTATATTAATCAAACTTGAGTGCATGCATGGTCAGTGGTCAAGCAGATCAGGAGGAGGTGGGCGGCCGGGAATGAGGCAGCACTTTCTGTAACACCCAAATCCGGTTCACACTTATGAACCAAACCGGCATGTTACAGGCCGCGGTTAGGTCGGCTAGCCCGAACCCAACTCGTACGGATCCAATCTCGGGGTCTTAAGATGAAGATACAACTCGTAATGCATGGATGAATACACAAACCTAACATGGTACTACATGAACGACATGCAAGTCA
>JAURVB010001506.1:0-81109 GCA_033002965.1 Piper betle | reverse complement strand
GTACAAAGAATTCAAAGGAGGATTGTGAAACATGAAGATGAGAGTCAATGGTGAGTGTTCCATTTGCTGAGAGAGAAGTATTTGGAAATTGATTCTTTATTTCTAGAAGGCGTGTTATATCATAAGTATAATATTTTGTATCCCTTGTCTATAAATATATAATTGTGCATATTTGTTAAGGTTGCACATTATTTGTTCCATTGTATGCTTCACTTTGTGAGGTTTTGTAGTGAGGATAGAACACCTCGTTTCGGTTCACTCGTGAACCAACCTAGAAATGTTACTGACGATGGAACTGTTTGTTAATTTATTTGATTCGGTTAAGCCGATCAGGATCTACCCTCGGCATCTCAAGATAGTGATACAACATGTAAAGTATGTATGAGATGTTAGGGTTCTAACATTGTACTACATGCATGTTATGATATGCAAACAAATATACAAACAAACCAAAGACACAAAAAGTTAAAAAAATAATCTATTTTTAAAGCCAAAAGGATAGAGTCTTCCCTAAAAGTGCAATAGGGGCCACCCTGTCAACAACAAGCGATATATATATATATATATATATATATATATATATATATATATATATCACAATAAAATCAAAACACAGTTCAAACATAGTATTTTCCTCACATATCCAGTTATCCTTACTTTCCTCATCATATGAGTCGAGTATAAACTTTATTGCTCACCTATTTATTTTCCATTTTCTATTTTCATTCACATGAAAAATATTTACAGTATCATTGATTGGATATGGTCACTACATTGAACATAAATCATATTGAATATAAATCATATGTACTCACTAATTAACTAATTAGATAAAGAATTTTTACTAAAAAAGGGAAAAAAGTTTTTGACATTATTAAATAGTGGGAAGATTAGGTATAATTATCGAAAAAGGGAAAAAATTATTATAATGGCAAAACTATCCTCTCATAAACAAATAATTTTTTAAAATATTTTTTTCAAAAATAACCTAGCCGCTACCGGCCTTGGCTAGTGGTGGCCGACCAAATATGGTCTGGGGCAGTCAGATCTGGTTGCCCTAGGCCAGATCTGACCACTTGTGGGCAGAGATGGCCGCCTCCCCATTGTCTCTTAATTTTTTTAAAAAAAATACTTATTGTGGTGGCTGGGTGGCTAGTGGCAATGGGTGGCCAAATCCGGTTGCCCCCTATTTGTCTGGTCACCCTAGGCCAAGGGCTAGTCGGATTTGACCACCCTTATCTAAAAAAACTTTACTTTTATTTTTATTTTAATTTTTTTTGAATTTATTTTAATTTTTAAGTGAGGGTATTTTGATCAATTTGTAATTTTCCCCCTTTTTCTGGTAATTAGGCTTGATTTTCCTATTACCTTGAAATATCAAAAAGCATTCTCCCTTTTCTTATGAAAAACTCTTAGATAAATCTTAGCGAGAAAAGTAATGACCACAATGAGACAAGAATGAACGCAAATGAACTTTTTATTTAGGAATTTAATATATGTCTAGACTCAGCAAAATTTTGTGTTTGTTTAGGCCTAGTGACACAATTTTCAAGTGGTAAAAGCGAATTGTTGATTTTTAGATATTAAAATTTAATGTTTTTGATATAGTAATAATAATAATTACATATCCTACTATGTAACTTAGGAAGCATGAGTATTTTATTTATGATATTATATGTTAACAAGCGTTGTAGATTTTAATAAACACCCAAATTCAAAGAACACCTAGTTTCCTCCAAATGGTATCTTAGTTTGCAAAGGAAATTACCAGACTCCTACAAATTAGTTATTAGCAAAAAGAAAAATGATAACAATGAATTTCTTGTACATTGCAGCTGAAAATGATGTAATTGTCCTTAATCTTGTGGCATCAATTATTTATTGTATGAATCCGTGTTTCCAGTATGGCTTCTACAATACAAAGTCTTCATATCCTAAACATCTTTGTCTTTCTCTTTCAAGGCTGTTGGCCCAAAGACTTTATGTCTTGTCTTTTTTCCAACACAAAGTCTTTACCCTAAACATCTTTGTCTTTCTCTTTCAAGGCTGAACCTCCAATTATGTATGCATTGCTCTTGGTTCTCTGAAGATAAAATAAGATAAAATAGTTGTAATGATCCTGTCCAAGTATATATAAATTGATAGATTTAAGTCATCTCTTCAGAATGGTAAATACATTTATGTTGGAGTTATTTCTTCCGATATAAAGTGTATAACCACATGGTAGTTATAAAGACATGAGGAGATAAACGAAGAGGTACAAAGAATTCAAAGAAGAATTGTGCAAGATGAAGACAAGAATCAATGGTGAGTGTTCCATTTGGTGAGAGAGAAGTATTTAGAAATTGTCTCTTTGTTTCTAGAAGGCATGCTATATCATAAGCATAATATTTTGTATCCCTTGCCTATAAAGATGTAATTGTACATATTTGTTGAAGTTGCACATTATTTGTTCCATTGTATGCTTCATTGTGTGGGGTTTTGCAGTGTGGCTCTCCTTCTCCCCAATAGAGAGAGCTTCACCCCAGGACTGTATGTTTTTACTTGGAGAGTGTGATTGCCAAAGATAATTAGTAGTTGTTGGATATTCAAGAGTTTTAGAGAGATTGAATCGATCTCGGAGTGAAGAATTGGAAAGGGATCTCAAATCAAAGAATTTGATGTCGAAAGGAAGTGGGAGGCACGAGAGTGTGGTTTTAGACAGAAGTGAGGCTTTGGAGGGAAGTAGGACTTCAAAAGGAAGTGAGGCATTGGAAGGAAGTAGGACTTCAAAAGGAAGTGAGACTTCGAATGGAAGTAGAACTTTAAAGGCAACCGGGCTTTAGATAGATCTTGTGGATCCTGGAGTGAGATTAGTTATGGGGTACAAACAAGACAAGAAAGGGTTGCTACGATTGGCTTGATGTTTGTGAGAGAATATGAGAAATTTAGTCATTGGGAGTTAAAGAGAGTGTGGTTTTAGATAGAAGTGAGGCTTTGGAGGGAAGTAGGACTTCAAAAGGAAGTGAGACTTCAAATGGAAGTAGAACTTTAAAGGCAAGTGGGGCTTTAGAAAGATCTTGTGAATCCTGGAGTGAGATCAGTTATGGGGTACAAACTAGACGGGCAAGGGTTGCTACGATATGGCTTGGTGTTTGTGAGAGAATATGAGAAAATTGTTCGTTGTGAGATGAATACGCTAGTTTGACATTGGATTTTGCATCAAGCCATCAATGATGTACGCTTGCTTCACCAAGAACAATATTTACCAATTTCTCATATTCTCTATCCTTGGTATTTAATCGGTATTAAAGTGAAGTTTTTTCTCAATAGGGTAAATTATAGTTGTAATATATTTATAATCATAGTTTATTGGAGAGTGATTTTTATGTATCGGTTAGTGGTCTTACTCATATATCAAGGAGGGAATGGTGTCACGCATGTATCGAACATTGGTTTCACCTATGTATTGGGAAGTGGTTTCACTCATGTTTTGGGTTTCGGATTTCCTTGATGTTGGAGAAGGTTCCACATTAAATTATGTATGTGCTCTATCTTAATGATTAAAAATCTCAACGAATGGATTATTGGGCCTAACAAGCAATATCAGAGCTATGGTTCATGGAGTAGATCATGGAAGAACTCGGTTCACTCAAGATTGTCAGTGTTTCATCAAGATGAGTAATTGGATGACACTAACGAAGGGTGTTTCTCTATGTAAATAGGGGAGATGAGGTTTTAATCAGGGGGGATAGATTATTCTACATGAGTCCCTTACAGTATCGATACCTATTTGCGTAATGTAAGATTCTCTACAGTTAATTTCCCACATTCGATACCTATCGGGCTAACTTCTAATATATTAGTAAAGATATACTAATAATCTTTAACTTTGTTTAACTACTTTTGAATAAATGAGTAAGCCTACTAATTTATAATAATTAGACAAGACTTTTATAGGTGGTATTAGAGCCAACTCGATACCATATTGGATGATTGAAGTATGTATAGATACAGGTTACAAGGCTCATGAGCTATAGAAAGAAATTTTGGATATGAAATTTTTAAGGTGGGTGGAATGAAGATCCCCACTAGTTAGTCCATCTAAAACCTATCGGGGGATGTAAGATATACCTATTAGGGGATCTAAGATCCCCTACACTTAAATTAGTCCCCACATCTGATATCTTTCGAGGCAAGTTCCAATATATTAGCGAATGTTTGTAAATATTCACAAAGGACTCACTTATATTAGACAATAACGATGAGTTGCCAACTATGCACATGCATGTGCAAGGAAGTACATGCACTTGCTCAAGGAACGAGTTGTCCAAATCCACATCTCTAGCCTCTTCTCAATTTCTATATATACCCCCTTTCTCATCATAAAAAATTTGGAAATTTCTATATATACCCCCTTTCTCATCATAAAAAATTCAGAAATGTATCTTGTAGGACTGTACCCAAGAATATTATTGAGTATGGTTTGTAGCTCATTTAATCATAATTTCCTCTTTAAAATATTATTGAGTATGGTTTGTAGCTTGTAGGACTATACCCAGGAATCTCCATCCAAGACTTTTTATATATTTACTATTGAAAAATCCCCGTCCCTATCTAAGATTTTTTTGTGGCACGAAAACTCTTACTACACAAATTATCCACTTGGAGAAAAAATGCCTAGTGAATAATATGATTTGCAACTTAAGCAATATATGATTAATTTTGATAGTTTAATTTTGGTTTTTATGAGTAAGTGCAATTATTTGTATGTTATTGTTCTCGACATAAGTATTCAATTTGTGTGCTTGGTTGATTTGTTTGTTAAAGTAAGTATTAAATAATCTTTTTTTACTAACTTGAGCTTTTAAAACAAGTAATTAAAATGATCACATTCGCTAATTGAACATTTTTAATAGCAACAATTACACATCAAATTAGCCATGGCTCAATCATCAAAGTTCGACTAGACCCACTTGGTGAGCACTCATGTTTAGCGGTTTCGTCCATGCCCTACTTGGCCCGGGCCAAGTATCCTAATCGACACCCCTAATCCAATCTACCGTCCAATAGAGTTCTGGATTGGGTCCTGACCCAAACTATAAACTAATGGACCTAAACCATCTATTCTAAAGTGGTTAACTAAAATTGAAGATCTATTATCTATTCTCGTTAATAAACTTGATCTTATACTGGGAGGTATTAGATATGAGACTAAGTTGAGGGATCCATCAACTTAGTCCCACATCCAATACCTTATAGTATAATATCCAGTTTATTAGTGGGGATATGCATAATAATCTTCAACTTTGGTTAATCATATTTGAAGAGATGACTTAACCCTATTAGCTTGCACTTTGAGCTAAATTGTTAAAGATGATACTAGAGCAACATGTTTTCGTGTTAGATAGTTAGATGGACTAGAAAGCTTTCGCTAGGCTATTGGCCACGGGTTAGAGAAGGATGTGGGATGGGGCAGCAACGAGGCAAGTGCATGAATTTCGAGGACTAAATTTTCTAAGGTGGGTAGATTGTAAAATCCCTTAATTTAATCACACATCTAGAAAACTTTTGTTAGGCTATTGACCACGGGTTAGAGAAGGACATGGGCTGGGGCAACAACGAGGTAAGTGCAGGAATTTCGAAGACTAAATTTTCTAAGGTGTGTGGATTGTAAAATCCTTTAATTTAGTCACACATCTAATACCTACTAGGGTTAACTAACTTCGGTTAACTACTTTTCGAAGAGACGACTTAGGCTTGTTAGTTTGCACATTTGGCTGATTGTTACAAATAGTATCATAGCCAACTAAGGTGGGCTATACTAGGGACCATAGGCTACAGGAGGACGTGTGATGGGGCTATTAACGGATTAAGTATAGAAATTTGGAGGACAAATTTTTTAAAGTGGGTGGATTGTGAGATCTTTCAAATTAATCCCATATTTAATACTTATTGAGGCAAAATTTGGTTTATTAATGAGAATGAATTATAAACTTTTACTTTGGTTAACCACTTTTAAAGAGATGATTTAAGCCTATTAATATATAGTTTGGGTCGGGTCGTTATGCTCATGCTCTTCCAACTATGACATTAATTATATATACAATAGTTTTTTATGATGTTATATACCGTTACGTTATTTCTCTCGTATTCACGAAAGGAGGAAATCCATGAGCTAGCTGATAAAATCCTCTCCTTATCTATATATTTTTCTTGAAGTGCAAATCAACTCTTTGAAGAAATACGACTACATAAAGTTAGTATATTTTATACAGTGGATTAATACTTTGATGGAGAATATATAATTCTTTATTTTTAAAAAAGGTGGATGTAGTTATCTGATGCCGACAAACAATGTTGTAAATTAAATGATGTTGAAGGTGACATATATGTTTGTAAAGAATGTTGTATGAAGTTTCTTCCTACCCTTTAATTCTCTCATTAAAGGGTACACTAACAATATTATTCCCCTTATTTGGCATTCCTAATTGCCATCACTTACCTTTTCTAATAAAAAAATTAATATTTTAAACATATTTAAAGTAAATACTATTAAACGTTACCCATTCCCGTAATTGGAGTTGTGCACCAAGCTCACGTAATCTATATATTTTTATTATAATACTACAACAATTATAACAGTGAAAAACTCACCATGCCACGAGTCTCTTATTATAAGTTCACATTTATCCTTTCTTATTAGAAAAATCTACATGTCTCTAATTAATTTACAGTTTTAGTTTTTCATATTAAAAAATTAATTTTATACATCTCTTCTTATCTTACATTTTATTCTCTCTTATTAAGAAAACAAAATTATTAATAGTAGTATTAAAAAAACCTAATTCAACCATATAGAACTTTTCAAAATAGTTTAAATTATACTTATCCGAAAAATTTGGGTCATAAAGTTTTTTCTAAGTTTTTTTGGAGTCAAATGACATTTTTGAACCATCTGGAGGGAATATCCTTTGCATCAAATGATTTCGCAGCCATAACACGCAGAGATTACATAATCAAAACATATATAATTAACATGATTACGAAACATATCACACTTGCCAGAGAAGGTAAGGAGTAATTGTATTGATGGTGATTTGGGAACAATAGAAGCACAAGCAAATGTTCTTCCAAAGCCTCTTTAGGGTTTCCAACCAATATAGTATTCCTTTCCACGGTTGGTTTTTGCCGTGAAATAGGGGTATTGTGCTCTTTGACTTGCAACATCTTGTGTCAACATGACAAGTACATGATGCTTTGTGAAAAAACATGACAAGTACTTGGTGCTTGTTGTTTACACGAGATCAACATTATATTGTGGTGCTTAGTAGGTATGCAATATCTACATTATATTGACTTACATAAATGTTTTGGGTCTTTGAGAACCTGCCTTGCAAGAGTGGTTATCCATTTACAACTGGGCTGTCTTCATTCAATGGAAGTAAACGCTTGTTACATCCTTTCCTTCACTTGAATGGAAGAGGAGCAATGCAAATAAGTCCAGCCCTTCATTTTTATGTCAATGTTGGGACCAATAGAGGTCATCAAAAGTGGAATTGAGCCAAACTTTTTCCTCAACCAATTATTTTGGCCCACTTGCGTCAACTATGATTGGCACTTCTTTGCTATAAAACCGTGGGGCTATGGAATTTTGCTCATTCTTCCTTGTGGGCATCTTTTAAGGAGTGATTGTCAATGAAGGGAGTGTTTTATAAAGAAATATACTGTGTATTAAATTAGTTTTTCATTTTGAGTATTTTTTGTTTAAAAAGCTTGAAGACTTTAAATTGTTTTTAATACGGCATTTCGTTGTGGTATAATATTTTTTATAAAACCTAAAGAAAATTTTATCACAATTTTTTTCTATCATAATTATAAAAAGACAGTCTTTACAAAATAACATTGGTAGTGAGTTTTGTTAAAGCACTTGAGAAAAAAAGGAATTGATCTTTCTTTTTTTAAAAATTTTGTAACACTTTGTGAAAGTTTTTTAAAAATGCTTCTACTACTTTATATTTTGCCAATATTTTAGGAATATGTTTTTCGGTCATTGTCATTACTATTTATATTTTTTCAATAAATAGTCACAAAATAATGTAGCCAAAAACTGGCTGTGCCAAGTGCCCACTAGAGTGACTGGGCCTGGCTTGATCTCTTTATGTGGGCCTGGCTTGATCTCTTTATGTGGGCCTGGCAGGGCTCATAAGCCCAGCAGCGCATTTATGGCTGGGCCGGGTCGGGCCAAACCAGGCACCATTTTTTACATGATGTTAAAATAAACAATTGGTTTAAATATTGCTTTTATTTTGAGTTTGTTTTATTAAATATTTTATTTTTGATTATTTCATCTTATTTTAAGTTTATGAACATTGATTACTCCTAGGAAATTGTTGGGCTGTCCTCCAAAGAGCCGATAGACCTGCTCAATGAGAGCTCTTAGTCCCTAGGAACCATTGGGCTTTTCTTGGGAACATTAAATACTATCTGGGAGAGCCCAATAAGTTCTCAAGGACAGCCCAACAATTGGGATTTTATAATGAATGGGCTGGGCCGAACAGGCCCAACCCATACATCCTAGGCCCAGCCCGTATTTGCCTCTGGCCAGGCCTCGGCTGCGGTGAGCTACATATCGGGGCAGGAAGACCCGATTTGTAGGGGCCCGACCTGGTTTGACACCACTACTTTTGATAATTAAGAAAAGAGTTAAAAGCATTACATTGATTTTAAAATTTATAAGCACCCTAATTATTTATTTTACATTCATCTATGTATGTAGATTTTAAGTAATAGGACCCGTTGAATTGCTCTAGATATAAGTTGCAGTTCATATAAGCTATATATGAGCGGTGACTAATGTATATAAAGGCTCAATTATAAAATGCATGCTTAATGTATTTTCTGATAATTAATAAGAAACAGTTAAATGCACTCTATTGAACATCCAATACGGCCATTAGCCGTTAATTTTTAGGCTTTCCTTTTCAAAGTTAAACCAACAAGTTGATGCCATTTACTGACATTATATTTGGTTATCTCACGTGAGACTAGCTAGCTATCATTTCAACACTAGTTCTATCATATATCCGGAATTTAGAAGCCATGGCCACTGAAGTTGCAGAGGAGATGAAACAATTGAGTGTCAATGATGGCAGAATGGTAGACGATGTTCATGTGGTCATCCTGAACATGAAGATGCCAATTCATGTTTGAACTCAACCGTTATACTAAAGAAGTTGGAAGCTTACTCTTTCTTATATCTCACGAAGAGAGGGAGACGGTACTAAAAGATGGAATGATATGTGGGCATAGCAAACAAGGAGCGATAATTCTAATTTTTTGTTCCATTTCAAAGTTGTTGCTATAATGGAGAATTCTTTTTTTTTCATTTTAAAGTTGTTGCTATGCGGACTAACCGTTGCTTGTGGTCCTTTGAAAGGCCTTCCTATGCTTTTTAGTATAGAAGGGGAATACTTTGATTACCTACTTAAGCTAGCAAGAGCGAATCAATATTGGAGAATGTATGGCTGTACAGGAATGAGTTCTAGATTAGAAAAAGCATAACGAGAGGACGGAACCCATTAACTTTTACTCCATGTTTACCATTCAGGTCATAGAACCATTTATCGAGTTTTTCATGGAATGGTGTTCTACATATGGATGATAGGGGTAGAAATACAGGAAGAACGTGTAACTTTAAATGTAAGAAATTGAAAGTTTCTCTTGTCTCTTCAAATACCAAGAACATTATGATCTCCTCATGTTAGTCTAAAATATTAAAACAAGGTTCAGTGCTTGGAGTTTGATGCTTTGATTGGTGAAGTATATCCCAACGGGGCCAAGCTTGATAGGATGGTTGTGTTTGATTTGTTGGGTGTTCTCTCCTCGTATGAAGAAACAAATAATAGTTCTTAATATAATTAATTAAAACTAAAATAAGAATAAGAAATGCCTGGATCGATATAGGATGTCAAAGTCTTTAATGTGCCTTCCAAGTTTTAAAGATTAAGGTTTAATTACTGGAACCAAACCTATTTTTACAAACTATCTTTCCTCTTTAATTATCCTAAAAAAAAACTTAAAAAACTATATGTCTGTATCCTTATATAGAAAAATGATAATTATCCTTCTTATCTGATAAGGATATGTGTGTATCTATATATATATAGATTTACATAAAATCTATTAGATATATTTTTTAGATTTAGATGGGGTACATCATTATAGGTGTATCTCTATCATATACGCTAACATCTCCCATTCGCATATAATGGAAGATATTTTTAATTCATAGGCATCACTAAATCTAATCTCCCATTCACACATAAAATACGATTCATTTAAAATAAATAACAAAGAAGATTATACAAAGAGTAGGTCGTGTGATCTGCGAAAACAATAGAAAGTAGAAGTACAAAAAGCACTTATTAGGGATGCTTAATGGCTTAGATGTTTACGCTATGCCCTATACTATATAAGTAAAGATCATATATCCCTCAATAATTTTTATTTCACTATTGTTATCTACATTATTTAGTTACAAAGACATAATAACAATCATGACTTGGATACAATTTTTAAAATAATCTTCCTTTCAAGCATGTATTACTTTTGATAAGTAATTACCATTATTTGTTAGACATATCCTATATTGTTGAATCATCATAGTTGTAGGCAGTATAGTAAAGAAAATAACTTAAATTGGTGCTCTCAAATATAGTTGAAAGTCATTAAGGGTACACGAGAAGTATATTTACTCCTAGAATCTCATCCAGTGGGGAAGAGGCTACATTCTCCCATTATCCTCATGGTCGAAAAAGTATACGTGGTATGAGTTATGTGCTATGGCGGATAAATATTCACTTTGAATATAACTCAAGTAGATTTCATGTCTTTTATCAATACCATACATACTTAAGTCTAATTGTTATTCAAACAATTGACCTGAGACAATCGAACAAAAATAACTATCTGGCATAATGAGATATATGATTGGGGTAACTATATCACTATTGTAAGAAAATAGCCTCATCTTAAAATCTATCAAGGCAACATACGTGACTTATTGATGTCCCATCTCTTAATGCTAGAGAAGCATTAGAGGTGAATGCTCGGTGAGATAACCATTCATCTCATTTGACATACTATTCATTGTATTAATATATATAGAAAAGAAATGACATTTAGAGTTAGCAAAATTACATATAAAATAAAATCACATAGAAAATAATCCCATCATCTTAATGTGAGAAAAATACACATCTCTTGGTATTGGCTTCGTCAGAGGATTAGCAACATTTGATGTGTAGATATGTATTTGAGACTCATTTCTTTTTTCTGAACAAGTCTCTTATGAAATTATACTTGATATCAATTTTTGCTATGCTATTTGAGATCTTTTGTATAAGCAATTGCATTGCCACAAAATATAATTATGGCTTGTGAAAAAGCGTGACAACTCCAAAATATTGTAAAAATCTACTCATCCAAACACCTTCCTAAACTGCACTGAGAGAAATTATAAATTTTGCTTCCATTGTGGATAATGCAACACAAGTTTATTTCTTACTGGCCCATGAGATAGCTCATCCAATAAGTAAAAAAATATATCTTGAAGTGGACTTTCATTCCTCCATATCACTAGCCTAGTCAGAATAAGTATAGCCAACTAGTTGGAGATCATGGCCTCTACAAGTGAGAGAATGATGTGTAGTTCCTTTGAGGTGACATATAATCCTCTTCGTAAAGGACGTGTGTAAATCATTGTATATATCAAGCTTCAAAGACATTTTCTATTTTTCTTCAAGAGTCAATTCATACAATTTAAGATTTTTGCATTTTGCTATTGAAGTATCTATTGGGTGACAATTGTGCATATTAAATTGTTCCAAGCTCTTATTGATATAAGATTCTTGAGAAAGAGATAAAATTCTCTTTGAATGATCTCTCTGAATTTTCACATTAAGTATAAATTTAGCTTCACCTATGTCCATTTCAAAATTGGAGGACAACCATTCTTTAATATAAATTAGATGCTCTTTGTTATTCCTAGCTAACAAAATGTCATCGACGTAAAGAGACAGAACTACAATTGAAATTTTTAAATGTTTGACATAAATATAATGATCCTCCTCAATCATCGTAAAACCATATGAAATAATGGCATTGTAGAATCTTAAGTTCCACTGTCTGGATGGTTGTTTTAGACCATAAATAGAACATTATAATTTGCATACAATGTTCTCTGGGCCTTTCTCAAGAAATCTTGCAAGTTATTGCATACAAACTTCTTCATCTAATCAGCCATTTAGAAATGTAGTTATAATGTCCATTGGATGTAATTCTAAATCCAAACGTGCTACAATAGCTAAAAGAAGTCAAATTGAAGTCAATTGAATAACCGGAGAGAAAGTCTCTTCATAATCGATTCTTTCTTGCTAGGTATAACCCTTAGCTACTAAGCGAGCTTTATATCTTTCAACTGCACCATTGACTTTTCTTTTGATTTTCAAAATCCATTTGTTACCTGTTGCTTTTCTCTTTTTAGGAATATCAACTAAAGTTTAAACTTTATTGATTTTCATTGACTCCACCTCATCCTCCATTGCCTTTTTTCACATATAACTAGTAGAACTTGAGAGTGCTTGTTGGACATTTTTAGGTTCATCTTCATCAATAGACTGAACTATATTCATTTCCCCTTGAAGCATTAAAGCTTCATTCTCAATGTCAAATCGACATTGGGCACTTAGAATACGATCACTTCGACGTATTTGTCCTACTTCAGGAATTTGAATATTCCTTTCACTCCCATTGGAATTAAATTCTTCTTCAACCTTTGGAATTGGTTGAATTTGATTGTTGTTAGTTTCAGTATCTTCCATTTTAAATAAATGAAGATCTAAATTGATACCACCTCTTTGTAGAAAATCATTTTCCACAAATTTGACATCCCTAGACTCAATTTCAGTAATATTTCCAGCAGCTTGTTCACTAATGAACACATACCCCTTGGAGTATTCAGTGTGACACCCCAAATCTGGTTCACGCTCGTGAAGCAAACCAACATGTTACAGGCCTCGATTAGGTTGGCTAACCCTATCCCAACTCGTGCAAATCTAATCTCGTCGTCTTAAGATGAAGATATGACTCATCGTATATGGATGAATGCACAAAATTCTAACATGATACTACATGGATGACATTCAAACTAATTTACACGCCAATACAATTACGATAAAAATCGCATAAAAATTCTGAAATATAACGGACAGAGTCTCCCCTAAAAGTGCAATTAGGATCCACCCTGTCAAAATAATATATAAAAGTATATATGCATATATCAACAATTTCAATCACACGTAATCTAATATGCTATATACTCATTCTGGAACTTGGGCTTCAACACGCCACACTTCTACTGCATAATCTATTCACATTTCCTTTTCTTGTCATCAAGTCTTATTGTTTCATCTCATCATGTCCTCATATTTTAGCATTTAATCACATCACATCACATCAACATAATAACATCATAATAAAATATTAACCACTCTATCGACTGACATGTGTGCAAACGACATCAGTGCTCCTCCGTCCAGGCTGGCACCATCAAACTTGTGATTATTACCTACATATAGTATAAAAACACTTCAGTAACAAGTGTTACTGGTCCAGAAAATAACTAATACCAAACTGGCTATGAGAGCAAACTCTCATATGAAAGAAAACATCATATACTCCTTGTGAATACTCTGAAGGGCACCTACTGAGGAGCCACTGAGCTGCAGACCCGGTAACATCCTGAACTAATTGATCTATTCCTGCTGATGCCTCTCTCAGCATTTTCTTGTTTCATTTTCTGGTCTCGAATTCTAAACCCTCTCCTTACCTCCATATTTCTTCTGGCCTTGAACACGAAGGCCGAGTACTCTCATGCCTTTAGTATCCTTTAAGCCACAAGTCCGGACATGCGCTGTACTAAATAGTACCTGTAAACTTCCACGTTCTCCAGGTGTGAGGAACTCAAACGCGGAGTTGTCAGGATCCCTCAGGAATGGAATAGTCCGCTTGCTAATCTAAAGCCTGCTTTGACTGTCACGACATCCGCTCAGGGTACATGTAGTCGGTTTCTCCATCTCTCATCTCACTGAAAACTCAATAAAATTATATATATAGGCCTGAGAATGGATTCATATAATAGGCACGAAGGTAACTTGTGGTAGATCTTGTTTTCGAAATCATCCTTGAGGGGTTATTAATCTGGAAAACTATTCGGTTAAATGACCCGAGTTAAGTGGGATCCAATAAAATGCCACTTAACCCGTCCTGCAAATAATAGAATAAACATACAATAGAAGAGAGCGTAAAATAGAGACAAGTCCTAAACGGACCTAGTAAAAGCTCCAAGAGTGTCATCGCGCCTAGGCGGTGAGATCCTACTTTGTACCTACACATCAAAACTAAATACTAACGCCTCCTAACTAAATGATGCATCAAACTCAATGAACATCACACATACAATGCAACAACAAAATCATCCAAGTTGCTTGTCGGTAATACTCGATCGATTAAATAGATTGAAACAACCTTGTTGGTGTCATGAGAATGGAAGACAATGTTAAATAGATGTTAAAACACATCGAATATAAATAAAAGTAAGAAAGTAAATAACTGCACTGAGCTCAAGTATGTGTAGCATTTATCTATCCTCCCACCAAAGTCGACTCAAGATTTGCAAGACTTACATATATTATGTGAAAAACGTCAGTAACAATTGTTACTATTCCAAAAAATAAGTAGTACAAATTAGCAAATAGGTATTCCATTACCCAAGGAAACTTATGAAACTTCAGAATTGCCTCACATTAGGCGGTAAGCAAACATACTTATACAAGTGCCGGCGCACATGCACGACTAATATCCATATTCACATATACAACGCTTACGCCCTCACATCCTCCATATTACGCTTGCCATGGTACTCGGGTGGCAAAATGAACGGTTAAGTTCGTGCCATAAATTCGAAAATATGTTGTGTTACACAGTACCCTCATACACCACACTACCTCAAGATTTGAAGGAGTACTAGTGTGGTCCATACATATCTCCATACCACTCACTCTCTTATTCGTGAAATTTGTGAAAATATGCGTACTTATATAATAAGTTTAGAGAAGAGGCTTATATCATATATTTCTAGAGTTTCAGTTTGAAAACCAACAAGGAATCTCATCCTTGTAGTTTTATTAAATACGTGTAAAAAAAATACGGCTAAATGGCCTGACATCGGAGGGATCTGATAAAACGCTGCCAATGTCGTCCTATGTCTAAAACACGGTTAAACTCGACACGCATGGAGTCAAGTAGAGACCAAACAAAGGGAGAGTCCTGTGGACTTGTGGTTGTGTATCACAGACCGCATTTGTGCCACTGGGACGGCAATTGTGCCACTTGGACGGCGGTTGTGCTATCCAAGTGCTGAGGCCTCATCCTGATCATGTACGTTGTGAACCCATTACTGTCTTTGGCGTCTTTATCTCCATGTGTCTATCTCCCCAGAGGTAGCTACTATCAACTCGGCTTAGGTTATCCAACCATTCGTGTCTGATCTGGAGGGGTTTGGATCATAATGGTGACACGTACGATGTAAAGATAATGTTGAGCCCACACTGGTCTCCTAGAATATGGAATAACTGTTCCCATAAGCGCTGATTGGTTTTCAATATCAATCACTGATCTGGCCTTGGCAGATCAAGTGAAATCCGGTCAACTGTCTAAATCTGTGGTCAAATGTAATCTTGCTCATTCTCAATGTGTTCCTGCTTCCATTTGTTGAAGAATGGCCGACAATACTGTTGGGAAAGACATACACTAGTGGAAGAGGGAGAAAGGAGGTGAACTATCAATGGGACAATAGATCCACCTCGCTACTCATTCACTGTTTTCTACTGGAAGTGGTCCATTCAAGTCATCTACCCCAAAACCCTCATCTGTGCTCCAAGTGTTCCAAGTGCTTAAGTGGATATGCTGGCATAGTCAACATTCTCCCTCCACAAGGATCTGTCTGAAGATCTATGTTCCCCAATGTAGACCTCGGACTATGCCTAATAGATATGTTTAAGGCACTCGATGGTCTATGTTCATATGTCACGTAGCTACATGAGTATCTCCATACTCCAACCTTCCTATTGGTATCATCTCATATGGCACACTATGTTTAAAGGAAGGACTGATGTGGTGACAAACGAAAGATGGGCAAATGCTGTAATGTGGTTGCTAAAGTCCTAGGTACTCCTATACACCTTCCAATTCAACCTTAGCTAATTGGGCATGTGGAGACTCTTAAGTCGCCCAAATCTCAGGCACAGTAAAAGGAAGAACGAGTCTCTAAACTTATGATGACATGCCTACGAGATCCATCTTGGCATCTATAGAAATCATGATCTTATATCCATCTCATAATTTCTATAAACACTGAAACATGCATTCCTCAGATCAAACTAAGCACACAATCTGGAAACCGAAGAAAACACCAAAGGAAATACCTGTCGGCTTGGCTAAGGAGCTAAGGACAACTCCACGCAGTTGGTTCAAAACAAAAGTCTTCCATCTTAATTGACCAAGACATGGCTCTCATACCAAACTAACCCCAATTTCGGTTCAGTTAAGAACTGAATAAAAAACTTTATGATCGAGTCGAGTCATGTTTGAAGTTGTTGGTTGGAGAATGCCGACGGGCACCCCCCCCCATCCAACCCGTTTGCTCGTATTCGATTCCGCTTGCCTGCGCTCACAACCACCTCGTTGTGCCCGAGTCCACTAGTCCGAGCCCATGCCCGAGACCACTAGTCCGAGCCCATGTTCGTGTCCATCAGCCTAGACTAGTCTAGCCGACCCAACCCAGCAGTTTATTTAACTCAGACCAAGTTGACTCGGCCCAACTCGGTTCGGTTCAGCTCAGTTAACCCTGTTCAGTAATTTTCAAACAGTTTTCGTCCGTTCTCACACCGTTTTCGGTAATTCAAGAACCACCATATTAGTTTAGATGTATATTTACATGATTTAGCATGTTTTGATGTTATGATTATTTTTCTTTATTTATTTATTTATTATTATTCATTTCTTGCTATTCATGTATTTATTAATTATAATGCTTGTTTATATGATTATTTATTATTAATAATGATATATTTACTTATTAACATTAGTCTTATTTACATTTACTAAATTGTATTTATTTATTTATTTATTCATATATTTGTTTGTTCAAATGTATGTTACTATTTATTTGTATTTAATTATGTATTCTTGTATTTTATAACTATGATATTATTAATATTCATGATTAATGAGTATTAACTATTTATTTATTTATTTATTGAATTATTATGTATTTATGTATTTATTTATATTTTTACTAACAGGAGTATATGCTGATATTTACTCGTGCTTACCTACGTATTCATATAGTATAATTATATTATTATTTTATGATTAAAGTATTAATAACTTTCATGTATTTATTATTTATCTAATTATCTATGAGCATATTTCCATGTTTATTTATTTATTTATTATTTATTATTATCATGTCTCGATTTGCATGCCACATGCTTAGTTATAGGTTTGTTAGCGATGTTTTCTTTATTACATTGTATTGATGATATGAGCATACACCACGAACATGCATCATATAGAGACATTAGTATTTTACTTAGTAGTAGGTTTTGATGTAGGTTACGGAGTCTGAGCTAGCTGTAGATGTGTCGATGTGCTTGGAGCTTGGACCACAGGTCCGTAGGACTTTCCCTTTGCTTGATCTATGCTTGACTCCCTGCGCATAAGTGTAGTCATGTTTTTAACATAGGACGACATCGGTGGCACTTTATCGGATCCTTCCGATGTCGGGCCATTTAGCTGTGTTTTTTACACATATTTAATAAAACTACAAAGATGAGATCCCTTGTTGGTTTTCAAACTAAAGCTTCAGATATCACGAATAAGAGAGTGAGCAATATGGAGATATGTATGGACCGCACTAGTACTCCAGGGTAGTGCGGTGTGTGAGGGTATTGCGTAATACACCACATTTCTGGAAATTGTGGCACTAACTTAACCGTTTATTTTGGCATTCTAGTAACGTGGTAGGTGTAATATAGAGGATGTGAGGGCGTAAGCATTGTATGTATGAATACGATTATTAGCCATGCATGTGCACCGACACTTGCTTAAGTATGTTTGCTTACCGCCGAGTGTGAGGCAATTCTGAAGTTTCATAAGTTTCTGTGGATAATGGAATACTCGTTTGCCAGTTTGTACTAGTTATTTTTTAGACCAATAACACTCGTTAATGATGTTTTTCATATAATATATGTAGGTCTTGTAAAGTCAATTTTGGTGGGAGGACAGATAAAAGCTACACACACTTGAGCTCAGCGCAGCTGTTTGCTTGATTACTTTTATTTATATTCGATGTATTTTGACAGGTATTTAACAATGTCTTCCATTCTCATGACACTAATCGAGTCTTACCGACCAATCTATTTGACCGATCAAGTCTTACCGACCAACTTTCAACATGACTTGACTCGATCGTAACATTTTTTATTCGGTTCTTAGGTGAACCGAAATTAGGGTATTACATAACATGACAACAAGTTTACATACCAAAATCATTAACATAAAATCAATAAATTCCTTAAATAAAATGGATAGAATCTCCCCTTAAAAGTGCAATTAAGGGCTACCCTGCCAAATAAATTGCACCATATTTGCCACATATATATTTATTTCGGCCACATCAAAATATTCTCTACGTTTTGGGTCTCGACCTACATGTACATTCTATTCATTTCCACCTTATCATTCAATCTGCACACTAATATATATTTCGCATCATATTATCACTATCCATTTCTATTTACCAAAATCTTCATCATATCATCTTTTATATCAGGTAATTTTATCACACGAATTTTATTTTTATAATAAACATAACAAACAACCAAAATAGAAAAAACAATCATTCTGTTGGTGAGCATGTGTGTGTGTGCAAGGTAGGCCATTGCTCCTCCATCCAAGCTGGCGTATCCAGTATTTAATCCTCACCTACATATATATATATAACACCATTAACGAGTGTTACTAGTCTAAAAATATAACTACATAGCAAACTGGCAAATGAGAGCTGACTCTCATTATATACTTCTCGTAAACACTCCTAAGGGCATCTACTGAGGAGCCACTAGACAACAGACCTAATAATGTCCTGAACTGACTAGTCTGATGCCACTCTCGGCATTTCCTCATTTTCTTGGTCCCTTGGGACTACCAGTATATCCTAAGCCTCTCCTTTCCTCCATAATTCTCTAAGCCTTGAGCACGAAAGTCGAGTACTCTTAGGCAGTTGCCTTTAGTACCCTTTGGAACCACAAGTTCAGACGTGCTCTATACTAAACAATACCCGTAAACCTCCACATTTCTCTGGGTGTGAGGAACTCAAAACTAAAGCTGTCAGGATCCCTCAAGAATGGAACAACCATCTCACTAATCCAGATCCTGCTTTGACTAGCACATGCACCCGCCCATGGTACATGCGAATCGGTTTTTCCACCTCTCATCTCACTGAAACACGATAAAACTATATATAGGTTTGAGAAGGGATTAATATAATATGCCCTAAGGCAAATTGCGGTGGATTGATTAAATGACCCAGGTTAAGTGGGATCTGATAAAATGCCACTTAACCCGTCCTGCAAATAATAAAACAAACATACAATGGAATAGAATGTAAAACGGGGAACGAGTCCTAAATGACCTAGAAGAAGCTCTGAGTGTGTTCTCCTACCTTGGTGGCGAGCTCTTACTCTGTACCTGAACATCAAACTAAAAGCTTACGCCCGCTTATGATGCATTCACGCATGCTATCGCTTACACACATTAATCATACATTAATCCATATAAGATTTCCTATGCTACGTTTCATTAGATTACGATAATTATTTAGTTTACCTAATTAGTTCCTTAACATTAGTTGTAATAAAATTTGATCAAGCATATTCACATTTTTATTACAATTAAAATATGTAACACATCAATTCATGAGTCCTCGCATGCTGTGCTAATAACTATCACCTTTAATAAATTAAGTAAAAGTTAAAGTTTACCTCGTATCGTCGGCAATCAACAATGGCTAGGGCATCATTGCGTGGTTCAAGACTCGAATTTGGCACCCAATGGTGTCCGAAGTTCGATTTCGACTGGATGAATTTGGCCGAAGATCTGAAAAATTTTAGTAAATCAGGCTTTCTGGCTGTTTTTGGCAGTTACCGGCAGTTTATAGGAGTCTTTCCGGCGGTTTTCCGGCAAATTTTTCGTCGAGACAATTAGGGCTATAGGTCGGCACTGGCTTGGCGAGCTCGACCCAATGGTGGTGGTGGTGAGGACGGTAATGGACAAGATGACCGTCGGCAGGGGCAACGAGTCGGTCGGGGTCGGTCGGTTTGTCCGGTTGGGCTTTGGCTGGGCTCGCCAGCGGGACTGGGTATGGGAGAAATGGTTGAGGGTTGAAAGGGGAGGTGTTGGTGGCACGGTGGTGGTGAAGTGACGTAGACGGCGGTCAATCAACTCCGGGATGGGTGGTGTGATCTCACCGCGTCAGGCATCATGGCGACCGAGCGGTAGCCGAGGGTACTTAGGGCGGCATGACAATGATACGGTGGGGCTCTTCGGCGTCGATTGGTGGCGGTGGGTTGGTCGGAGGGGTCATCGATAGTGAGGGTGGAGGCGGCGTCAAGGGTTTGGGGAGAAGAAGGTCGGGGTGAAGTTTGGTGGTAGTTTCGTGAATAAAATTTGACTTGACTTTGACTCGAGTAAAAAATAATAACTAACTCGTAATAAATCCTAAAACAAATCTAGAAAATAGGGGAAATCCAATAAAATACCATAATATCACAATGATATGCTCTATAACTAATAACCCACCCAAACTACCTTATATGCGTTATTTGGCCTAAAAATAATTCTACGGTCTAATACTAAAATAAATTAAAAAAATCTATGCATACTCTTATATATTCTAATAACTCATTCTGTTATTGTTTTACTGACATTATCATCATATAAGTGGGTACACAAGACACTCGTGGTTCATAACACACGACCGGCTTCGGCTCAGTATGCGTGTTCCAAAATTGACTCGACTGAAAATAACGATCGACTGACCGGTTCAGACTATAAAACCCTGACTTGGGTCATGGGTTTTACATGGTCTCCATGCTTAGGTAATCTACAGGAAAGCTCAAACCACATGACCTATAAATAAACTCAACTCAACAACTAACAAAAATTAATATGATGCATACATGAGAATGCATGATTGAACGAGACAAGGTTGATTTACATCAGTTATATATATATATATATATATATATATATATATATATATGGATTAAAATAGATGAAAATAAATGAAATAAAAATATGACATGAATGTTTGAACAAAATCCAATAACACAACGATAGTGCAACACTTAATAAAATAGAACTTTTAGCCAAATTGTATGTATAAAAGATCAAGGTTCTAGATTTGGTTAAAAGTTATCAAATTTTATCAAATGTATAAGAAAAGAAGATCAAACAATGACATATTCAAAAGAGTAATGGCTCATCACAGATTCGACGACGGAAATATTCACTTCAAAGAGGTCTACGTGTGGTAAATTGGATTGGACGGGCAAGTAAGATACGAGATTCAAAACTAGATAAAATTTTCATTAGCTGAAATAATTGTGCCTATGCACACGCTGCAACACTCTGATTTCGGTTCACCTAAGAACTGAATAAGAAATATTATGATCGAGTCAAGCCATGTTTAAAGTTGTTAGTCGGTAAACCTCGATTGATAAAATATATCAAAACAACCTTCTTGGTATAATGAGAATGGAAGACATTATTAAATACGCATCAAAACACATAAAAAATAAATAAAAGTAAGAAAGTAAATAATTGCACTGAGCTCAAGTGTGTGTAGCATTTATCTGCCTTCCCACCAAAGTCGACTCAGGATTTTCAAGACCTACATGTATTATATGAAAAATGTTAGTAACGAGTGTTACTGGTCCAAAAAAATAATACAAACTGGAAAATGGGTATTCCATTACCCAAAAAAACTTGTCAAACTTCAGAATTGCCCCACACTAGGTAGTAAGCAAACATACTTAAACATGTGTCTGATCGCATGCATGACTAATATTCATATTCATACATACAAGGCTTATGCCCTCACATTCTCCATATTCACCCGCCATGGTACTCGAGTGGCTAAAGGAGCGGTTAAGTTAGTGCCATAAATTCAAGAAATGTGCTACGTTACGCAGTTTTAAAACCTGAGACACAAGTCAGGATTTTATAGTAAAAACCGGTTGGTTCGACTATTATTTCCAGTGGGGTCAATTTCAGAACACACGTACCGAGCCATGGCCGGTCATGTGTTATGAACCATGAGAGTCATGTGTGACCAAGTATATGATGATAACGTTAGTAAGACAATAGCAGAATGAGTTATCAAAATATATAAGAATACACCAGATTTGTTTTTTTATTTTAGTATTAGTCTGTAAAATTATTTTTAGGCCGAATAATGATTAGGATGCGTTACGGATAGTTTGGGTGGGTTATTAGTGATAGAGCATCTCATTGTGATGTTATGGTGTGTATTGTGCTTTATAGGATTTTCCCCTATTTTTTGGATTTTTTAAGGAATTATTATGAGTTAGTTATTACTTTTGACTCGAGTCGGAGTCAAGTCAAGTTTTATTTATGAGACGACTACTAGTTTTCTTCCCCCTATTTGGTGATCATCACTGCCGCCATCCAGTCGCCGACCTCCCATGACCTTTCTCGACCGGAGTAGTTTCTAGTGCAGCCCATCCCGGCCGGTTCTTTAGCCAAACTCATCCAATCAAACCCGATCGAACTTCGGACACCGTTGAACGACGAATTCGAACTCCGAGACATGCGATGAACCCTAAGCTGTTGCCAATTACCGATGACACGAGGTATAATTAACTCTGACTTATTTTATTAAGGGTGATAATTTTTAGCACAACATGATAGGATTAATTGATGAGCTGGCTATTTTATTATAAATAAAAATATGAAATTTTGGTTGATTGAAGTGTATTAAAACAAGTGCTAAGGAACTAATTAGGTAAACTAAATAATTATTGTAATCTAATGCAACGTAGCGTAGGAAAACTTATGTGTGATTGATGTATGATGGATATGGGTATGCTATAGGATGTCTGAATGCATCATGAGCGGGTGTTAGCTTCTAGATTTGATGTGTAGGTATGGAGTAGGGCTTACCGCCAAGGCACGTGGACACGATTGGAGCTTCTACCAGGCCCGTTTAGGACTCGTTTCTTGTTTTATGCACTATTCTATTGTGTATTGTTTTATTATTTACAGGATGAGTTAAGTGGCATTTTTTCAGATCCAACTTAACCCAGGCCATTTAACTGACCAATTTTTTAGATTAGTAATCCTAGAGGATGAGATCCCTCGAGTATGTTTTCGAAAACAAGATCTACCACAAATTGCATTCGGGCCTATTGTATAAATCCCTTCCTAGGTCTACATATATAGTTTTATTGCGGTTTCAGTGAAATGAGAGATGGGAAACCCGACTTGCATGTACCATGAGCGGGTGCACATGCCACTCAAAACGGGCTCTAGATTAGTGGGCAAACTATTCCAATCCTGAGGGATCCTGACAACTCCCGTTTTAAGTTCCTCACACTTGTATTGAGTTCCTCACAAGAAATGGGTCAAGACCCAGAGTTTGATGTGAAATATAAATAAAATGCAGGTGAGACCCAATATTCAGAATGAGTATACAGCAAATTAGATTTTTGTGTGAATGAAAATATTTGATATATAGATATATATTTATACATGTTGATTTGTCAGAGTGGCCCTTAATTGCACTTTTAAGGGAGACTTTGCCCGTGTTATTTTTGTGAATTTATCGAGGTTCATCGAAATTATTTTGGTCTGCAAATTGGTTGTCATGTCAACCATGTGCATGTTAGGGTTTTTGTGCATTCATCCATGCAAAGTGTTTGTCATCTTCCATCTTGAGACACTGGGAGTAGATCCGCATAGGTTGGGTTTGGGTTAGTCGACCCAATCGGGACCCGTGACATTCCAGTTCTGTTCCTGAGCGTGAACCGGATTTGGGGTGTTATAGTAGTACCCTCATACACTGCACTACTCAGGGTTTGAGGAGGACTAGTGTGGTCCATATATATCTCCATACTACTCACTCTCTTATTCGTGAAATTTGTAAAAATGTGTGTACTTATGTAATAGGTTTATGGAAGAGACTTGTATCTTATATTTCTGGACCTTCAGTTCAAAAACCAACAAAGGACCTCATCTTTGTAGTTTTATTACACATGTGTAGAAAACACAGCTAAATAGCCCGACATTGGAGGGATCCAATAAAACACCTCCGATGTCGTCGTACATTTAAAACATGATTAAACTCGACACGCAAGGAGTCAAGCAGAGATCAAGCAAAGGTAGAGACCTACAGACTGACTCGATACTGACCTGAACAGGGCAAACCTAAAATCAGGTAAAACCCTAACCCGATAACGGGGTTTTACAACCTCTCCTCCTTAAAAAATTTTTCCTGGGAATTTCTCACATCAACTGTGATCAGAGAACTCTGGTAGCTTTCCTTCAAAAGCTAGTTGCACACGGCCCAAACAGACCAACATGAAGCTAAAACTCTGAACATAGACGAAGCCTGTTAGCTCCTTAATAATTTAGCGAAGCATGCCGTACATGCTGGAATCATCTAGCTGGACTAACCATACATGCTAGAATCATATGGTTGGACTAGCTGGCGGGAATAACCTAGGTTCACCCCTACAGGTGTATTGGGTGGTCAAGCGGGTACTCTAAAGTACTGCAAGGTACTAGCCTGGGCTACATCAGAAAAATTATGTCAGTGCAAAGTATGCGGCCTAAAATCTACCCATGTCCCCCTGATCCTCATCAATGTGACAGGTCAACTATGTGTAACCTCAAGCCACTCTCCTCCAGGTCCTATGGTCATGCTAGGGTGTTTTGCGAGCCTTACTAGCATATGATAGGCTCCAATACCAAATAAGGATATATGCTAATGTGCTTTATGGTTCACTATCGCTAGTCTATGTCAAACACTTAGGTGTCCCTATAAGAGAAACTAGACCACTTACCAGGTTTTAGCTAACTCGGTCCTAAATCAAATATCTCACTTTGTTCTATAATGGAACAAGGCCAGCTGCTCTGACTTTACTAGATGGTATGGCTCTAGTAGCTATCTATACAACCCCTAATTGTTGTTGAAGGGCTCTCTATGATGGAATGATGGCGAGAACACCTATACATGTATAGCGTGTCTCAAGAGTATCAAAACATACTCTTCATGTAACTTCAGAGTCTCCATCTGGTTTGTGGCACATGCACTGGTCAGTGTCTACTCATCTCTACTATCAAGGTAAACTGACAGCAAGACTAGTATATTTGGAAGAGTGAGTAAAAATGCTCGACTTTGTCTGGTGTCTATGTGTCACATGGAAAGAGAATGGATCTCCATGGAAAACTGGTTACACTGCTTTAAGACTCTAACTAGTATGTGTCTCATCCTCACGTGGTCTAATATACGGTCTGCTGGAAGAGTTCACTGATATGAGAAAATCTTACTAGGTATGTACATCACTCTATTTATTGTGGTGTAAAGGTAATCGTACAAGTCATCAAGGTCTTCTAGGTGGCTCAAACATATGGGTGGACATGTCTATAAGATCATCATGATAGACCTCTGCCATAGATGGCCAGCCTATGGAACAACCAATCAATGATGAGCCTAAGAGACGGCTCCTAAGTGGCTCTAGTTCAATCAACTAATAGTAGGCATGTATTTCTCGATAGTGTATTTGTCACGCGCTTCTAAACGAATGGGGTTCAAAAGACCCAAAGAACCACTATCTCTCCTCGAGTCTACGGGGACTCATAGTGAGGTTTGACACATGCCTCGACCGCTCTTCAGTGGTGTGTGACCTGTCGTCCTATACCGATTTGTAGCATTATTCTTGACTCACATGACTACTACCCTATGGTAGACTCTCAAGCAAAGCCATAAGTCAAGGTGAGCATACACTGGTGTCCCTTTATCTGGGTAACATGATTTGGTCTGACTGAAGTCCTTGTTTGCATGCTGTAAGCCCTAAATAGTACTATGAAGGTACCTCTTATACTCAGGGCAAAGGCTAAATCCTACGGCTGAAGGCAAGGACCTAATCGTGTTAGTGAAGGACAAGGAAAATACTCTCTCTATGAAGGATGCTCCCTCACTGAACCCATCATCTATAGCAAAATTCTAATACGAGTCAAACAACTCTCTCTGGTCGGGCCAATATCTAAATGAGTTAAACTACATATCTGATCATCTGCTAACCATCTAATCTTTGTAACCCTGGATGTGGGTCACACGTATGGTGTCACACTGACTGAACAATCTAACCACTATGGTCATCCCATCTGGAGATCATACTATCATGTTCTCTAACTTTGTCCATACACATCCATTTGATGACTGTCACTAACCTTGTTTGATGATACTATCTCTGCAATACACATTTGACCTAAGGATGATAGGTCAAGGCAACGGTATGCAAGATAGTTGCGAAGTTCATCTTGTGCCATCACACAAAATAATTTCAGTACACCTAACTTTCCTCTGTTTGGTTGATGTTACCATAGCTATATCTTTTCCTCACTCTCTGAGCCTACTCTGCTCTGAAACTATGACATGTGGTCTCTATACAATGCTAAGAACATCTTCAAGTAGTTGTCCTCCTGTAGGGTGAGGTAACTACTTGGTCTTTACTTCCACAATAACTGCTCCACTTGGTCGGCCGTAGTGCAATATACGAACGGTGGTTGTACATCATGGACAGCAGTAGTGCGCATTCAGTTGGTGGTAGTGCATCATGGTAGTGGTTGGGCAACTCAGACGATAGTTGTGCATCACGGATGGCAGTTTTTCTACTTGGATGGTGGTTGTGCAACTCAGAAGGTGATTGTGCAACTCGGAAGGTGGTTGTCCATCACAGACGATAGTTGTGCTTCCAACTGTTGAAGATCTAATCCTGATCATGTATGTCGTGAACCCATTACTGTCTCTGGCATACTTATCTCCATGTGTCTATTTCCATAGAGGTAGCTGCTATCAACTCGACTCAAGTTATCCAACCATGCGTGTCTGATCCGAAGGGTCTGGATCATAGTGGTGGCATGTACGATGGAAAGATAATGTTAAGACCACACTGGTCTCCTCAAAAGTAGATGCTAATAATTCTGCTCAAGTTTTCCAACCATGTGTGTCTGATCTTGAGGGTACGGATCATTGTGGCGACACGTAAAATGACAAACCAATGCCGAGCTTACACTTATCTAATAGAATATGGAGTGATTACTCCCATAAGAGTTGACTGCCTCTCACTAGAAATCACTGATCTAGCCCTAGTAGATCAAGCGAAATCTGGTCAACCTTCTAAATCCGTGGTTAAAGGTAATCTCTCTCATCCTTGATGTGTTCATGACTCTGTTTATTGAAGAATAGCCAACAATATTCTTGGGACAGACATACACAAGTGGAAGAGGGGAGGCAGTGAAGTGTCCATGGGACAATAGATACGGATGCCAAGATGCTATCGAAGCTCAAGTTCATAATCCTATTTCTATGATTTCAATTGAAAAATCTGTAGAAAATATATTCATTTCTGGAAAAATTATATAATAAATTAAAGATCTTACTAAGTGTCCTAATATTGTCTATGTAAATCTTCGGAGCATTTGGGTATGTAAGTAATTAAGTAGAATTTTTTAATTCTACCTGATTGGGTAAATTATAAAAAATCACTAAATAAGAAATCAAGAATAGATAGATTACCTAGGCCCAATTACAAGGAAATTTGACCTGAAATATTAACGGGCTAAACTTTCAAGTGTTATATAACAATTCCAATTGACCCAAACCTATTCAGACTTCTCAGGCCCACCGGCTGAAATTTTGAAGTTTGCTGTGTAGTGATGAGGTACTGTTCATAGCACATTAATCAGATTTTAATTAACCTCAATCAGCATGATACTCCACATATTATCACTTGTTAATACTTATGACAAACCCTTTGGGTGTCTAGAACTAGGGGTTCAAATTTCAGCTTAATCGGTTGGTCTGTCCGAAAAATTATCCGGTTAAGTCCCACAATAAATCCCCAAGTACAAAATCATGCACTAAATAGAATTATAATCCCAACCTTAAATTAAACTACCTAATGAGGTTTAACCCATCGGTTAATTAAAATAAGTAAGTTAATTATGTATTACATATTGTACGTGTGTGGAGGCTTTGGCTCATCTTGTGTGCCGGTGTAATCCGATTATGATTCAGATTCCATCTTTCGTTAGGTTACGCAAGGTGAGCTCATCGATTTAGGACGCAAGGCGAGCTCATCGATTTAGGACGCAAGGCTCCACTCATCCAGGTCTGTAGGACTATCTTGCTCCACCTTTATGTTTGGCTCTTGAGTATCACGTTTAATAGCGTTTTAAATGATAGGATGGTGTCGGCGGTAGGATCCCTCCAATATCGGGTCATTTAGTCACATTTAATCGTAAATTTAATAAAACTATAAGGATAAGATCCCTTGTTATCTAAGTACGCACATTTTGATGGATTTCACGAATAAGAGAGTGAGTGTTATGGAGATATGTAAATTACACTAGTACCCCTTCTACCCTTAAGTGGTGCAATGTATGTATGGTACTGCAAATGCAACACTTTTTCAAAAATTATGGTACATTAGTTCCGAGCCACATGGGTACTATGGTGGGTGATATATGAAAGATGTGAGGGTGTAAGCGATATATGAATGTTTATATATTTTTAAGATGCCTCTTTGTAGGCAAATATTGATGATATGTGGCCGCATAGGTCTTCGCTTACCACCCTGTATGATTCTTGAAGTTTCTACAACTTTTCGTGGCAGTTTAGCTACCCGTTTACCAGTAATGCTATATTCCTAGTATGTACAAGACCAATAATCAATTCCATGATTACTGACATTTTTTCTCTAATATATGTAGGTGATTAGTCCTTTGACTGGCGTAGGCGGATGGATCGAAAGGCTCATGGAGTGGTATTTCGTGTTGTATTTGTATTAATTACCGAATTGATTTGTATTAAATACCGAATTGATGTAATATGAAATTGAGATGTAGTATGTTACAAAATAAGCCATGAAGTTATACGAATTTGTATGTTTCGGGATACGTTAATTGATTCTTGTTGTGCATGTGTATTTTATATATCATTACAATATTGTTGTGAGGCAAACACACTTAAGAGTACTCTAACCATCGTCTGCAGGGTATAAGCCCTCAAAGTCCCAGAACAAGATGAAGAGCTTACCAGATCTGCGAAACATATTTGTTGTAGCTATATGTGTGTGATAAAGAAATGTGGGTAGGAGGAGCATACTGTTCACACCGCTTGAAGACCCATGTGAAGTCCGGGTGTTAGGGTTTGATGCCCTGGCATCTAATGATGTTGTACTTAATTATTTAATAATTTTCTCGCACATATCAGGTACGTCAAAAAGGTAACCACGACCAATGTTTAAATTCTTTGCATTCATCCGCATGTAAGAAATTAAGAAACCTCAAAACTATAGCTGGGGTGTGCCTCTTCTGTAGTTGAGAGTGATCATTAATATTTTTAAAGTCACCACTCATAGACACAGGGGAGGTTCTACCTTTGTTGTGGGTAGGGGTGATCATATAGAATCCTTAAGTTTAAGAGCTTTTCTATTCTAGTATGAATCAGTATGCATATGTGATAAAATACTGTAAGGTTGCCCGTCTTAAGCCTCCTCGAGGGTTGAGACCCACTTCTGTAAAGTTTGTACGAGAGTTGTCCAATGAATACTTTTCCAAATTATAACATTGCACTTTTGTCGAACCACATGACCTATAAATCAACCCAACTCAATATCTAAAAAATTAATATGATGCATGCATGAGAATGCACGATCAAGTGAGACAAGATTGATTTAAATTAGTTATTATATATATATGTGGATTAAAATAGATAAAAATAAATGAAATAAAAATATAATATGAATGAATGAACAAAAACCAATAACACAACGATAGTGCAACAATTACCAAATAGAAGTTTTAGGAAAACTGTATGTGTACAAGATCAAGGTTTTAGATTTGGTCAAAAGTTATAAAATTTTATCAAATGTAAAAGAAAAGAAGATCAAACAACGGCATATTCGTAGATTCAATGATGGAAAGTATAGTTGACGTACAAGTTCTTCGACGCGCAACCAACTTCAATAACAAATTTCAACGAATTCTGGCAATGATGACAATGTTAGAAAAACTCAACAAAAGTTGTTATTTCCCACAAGTTGGAAGTTCTAGGTTGGGGAAGGTGTGCTTTTTAGATATTTGGTACAGAAAAACAAAAAATATATAATAAATGTAAGGTAATGTGTAATAATGAAAGGTAATGTATAATAACTCCATAATGACATGAAAAGTAATGTACGATAACTTCTTCTATATGAATATGAAAGGTAATATATAATAACTGAAAGTAATGGATGACTATGAATAATTAATTATAAATACATACACACTCAATATTTACACTTAATACTAATGTGACATGACTTATGACTATGAGAAAACATAAGGTTAATGTATTTGATAACTACTTGACACTAAATGAATGATTAAATCCCCTCCAAAATACCCTTCTAATGTGTAAATAACCCTATCAAAGGATCATATTGGAAAGGTGAAATATAAGAACCCAAGAAGCCTTAAAAAAAATAAATTCGAGGTCCTAATTGCTTAAAGGTGGGTATACCGTAATAATAAAAAAATATAGTTTTACATCTAACACATCTTGAGATAAGATCCAATATAATAGTTGGGATATACTTACAGATCTTCACTTTAATTAATTACTTTTAAAAAATGACTATCCCAGCCAATTCCATTTCATCCGATCCCGACCTTCTATTGAAGAGAAAAGTTGTTTATATAGAAGTCACGAAAAGACCACTCTTGAAGAAATGACTATCCCCGACAATTGCATTCGATCCCCTTCTATTAAAGATAAAAAGGATTTAAATAGAAGTTAGGAAAAGACGGGAGGTATGGATTTGGACATAACTTTCCTGAAATAAGTGCATGCAGGGTATGGAAACTTTCCTCAAATAAGTGCATGTAGGGTATGGATTTGGGCATCACTTTCTTCAAATAAGTGCATGTAGTTATTTTGTGCACGAATGCATACATCCCGTTGTGTGGCACCACATTGCTGGTGACTCCTTGTTTTCTCTAATCTTGGTGGGTTCCATGTCATACAAACACCTCTAGATGACCACTGAGGCTCCGTTTGTTAGCATAAAATATATGTAAATGACATGATTTTAAATAATTTATTTTATTAAAAATAGTATATGTAATATATTTGTAAATAAAATAGTACTCGTAAATATATTATGTGTTCAAATTAATGATAATTTCTTTCAAGGGGGTCACCCATATGCAAAAAATTCTCCCATAAAAATTCCCCTTATGAGGATTTTTTACACGGGAGAGTATGCAAATTACCCGCTTAAAAGTAATCATTATTATTTTATGCTCTCACTTCGAGGCAGTCATGCTTAGTTTGTAAAATAAAATACTCTAAGCTAATAGGACACCACAAGAAGAATCACATAGCACCCAAACAAAATTACACCGGCATGCAACCCACAATTGATCGGGCAATACTCTTTTCCTATGCTTTCTAATTCCACCATGCACCACTTCTATGAGCTCTGAAGGCAGATCAACTACACCGCATACACCATAGAAAATCATAATTGTATAGGCCTCTCGGGGTGTGAGAAGCTCATAGACACATGAGTAAAAATGATGCAATAAGAAAAGAAACAAAGCGTTGCATTGATCCCATCGACAATAAAAACAATTGGATTCATTGCGCCGTGGGACTTACTCCTTGAAGTGGGTCCCAAAACATTTTTCTCCTCCACACTCAAAAATCGCAAAATATAATGTAATGATAGGCTTAGGTGCGAAATATAATAGTAGGCTTCCAGCAATAAAGTAACTTGTGGCAAATCTTTTAGTTTAGAAAATAACTCAAAAGATGTCTCATCCTCGAGGGTTAATACACATGACATATAAATAACCCGAATGAATTAAATTGTGGTAAAAACTTAACTTATCCAACGATATAAAACAACTCACCTAAGAGATAAACATAAAGCAAGAAGTGAGTCCTAACGAACCTGGTTTCCAAGCTTAAGTAATCTACAAGATAACTCGAACCACTCGACCAATAAATAAACTCAACTCAACATTTAACAAAAATTAATATAATGCATGCATGAGAATGCATGATTAAACGAGACAATATTGATTTAAATCAGTTATTATATATATATATATATATATATATATATATATATATATACACAACACACATATCTATGGATTAAAATAGATGATAATAAATGAAATAAAATTATAACATGAATGAATGAACAAAAACCAGTAACACAACGACAGAGCTAACAATTAATAAAATAGAAGTTTTAGCCAAACTGTATGTATACAAGATCAAGGTTCTAGATTTAATCAAAAGTTGCAAAATTTTATCAAATGTAAAAGAAAATAAGAAGATCAAACAACGGCATTTTCAAAAGAATACTGACTCACTGCAGATTTTTCAACGAAAATATTCACTTCAAAGTGTAGTTGACGTATGTGTTCTTCGACGTGCAACCAACAACCAACTTCAATAACAAATTTCGGCGAACTCCGGTAATGATGATGATGTCAGAAAAACTCAACAAAAATTGTTATTTTACAAGTGGACGTTATGAGTCTGGAAGATGTGCTTATATCGCTATTTGGTACAGAAAAACTAAAAAGTATGATAAATATAAGGTAATGCGTAATAATGAAAGGTAATGTATAATAACTCCATAAGGACATGAAAGGTAATGTACAATAACTTTTTCTATAAGAATATAAAAGGTAATATATAATAACTATGGTTGACTATGAATAATTAGTTATAAATGCTTACACACTTAATATGTACACTCAATACTAATGCGACATGACTTATGACTATGAGAAAACATAAGGTTAATGTATTTGATAACTACTTGATACTAAATGCATGATTAAATCCCCTCTAAAATGACCCATTCTAATGTGTAAATAATCCTATCAGAGGATCATATTGGATGGTAGACTACGAAAGAAATAGAAAGTTCAAGAAAAGAATACGATGGGCAATATTTCTTTAAGAAGGAAAGGTGAAATAGAAGAAACTGAAGAAGCGTAAAAAAATTTTCGAAGTCCAAATTGCTTAAAGGTGGGTAGACCACAATAACAAAAAACATAGTCTTATTTATAACACATCTTTAGATAAGATCTAATATAATAGTTGGGATATACTTATAAATCTTCAGCTTAATTCCATGACCTTCTATTGAAGAGAAAAATAGTTTATATAGAAGTAAGAAAAAAACCACTTTGGACTATCCCAGACAATTGTATTCCATCCCGAGAAAAAAGTGGTTTATATAGAAGTTAAGAAAAGACGGGAGGTATGGATTCGGACATCACTTTCTTGTGCATGAATGCATGAAAAAAGTGGTTAATTCCATGTCACACGTAATTTTTGTACAAGCACCTCTAGCATAAAATACATGTAAATGACATGATTTTAAATAATTAATATTATTAAAAATAGTATATATATATATATAATATTCATAAATAAAATAATACTTGTAAAGATATTATGTGTTCAAATCAATTATAATTTCTTGCAAGGGGGCCACCCATGTGCAAAAAATTCATATATAAAATGTATAAAATATAATACTTTTAGTTAGGTTGACTAACCTAAGTTCTTCATCTCCCAAGCCATATTCACTGCCCAAACACGAGCCAGCCCTTCAACACTATTTGTACCAGGTCGGTCGGCCAATCCTAGCCGTAACCTAAGTTGCACAAGTCTACTTTGTTATGCGCCGACTACAAATATAGGATAAGATTGAAAAAGTGAAAATAGATTGTAAATTGTAAATCTGTCACATGAGTCTTATTTGGGAGAATAATTATTTTTTAAAAAAATTTCTCCCACTTACACTCATGAAAGCATGCATATTTATTGATTAAAAACAAAGACGGCAAATGACAGTTATGTAAAGTATTATATACCATGCTGGTTAGTTTACCCAAATTTTAACATGTATAGTTTATTTTCAGAACAACCAATGGGTCGCTAAGCCGGGTTCATCTGGATTTTAAAATTATAAATAAAAATTTTTATTAAATATTAAAAATTATTTTTTCCATTAATATTAAAATAATTAGAGGTAAAAGTACATAGTTTTTAATAAAAGAAACCTGTTTTGGGGAAATTTTTTAAAAAAATGAATACATATTAAAATGGTATGAAAGCCTAAACCGTACTAAGTTTGAACAAGGTACTCAATATACAAGATAGGACCAATATGGTACAATCTTTAAAACTATGGTAAATGGTGTATATAATGATTGGGTCCAATTAGTGTAAACTGATGAGCTTAGTCATTATTTTAAAAATAATTAAACAAGTTGAAGTTTGTAAGCACCATCCTCACTAATAAACCTGGCCCTTACCAGGTATATATGAGATGTAGGGCTAATTAGACTAACTAATTAATTGCGGGATTTTAAAGTATATATGTTTCAGATCGAATTATGAAAGAAACTTATCTTCTGTTGTCACCTTGTAATGAAGTAAAGGTTATCTCACATTCAACAATGCCAACATAAAAAATAAAATCTAAATGTCTTTTTGTAATCCTAATTTAAATGTTTTGAGACTGTCATTAATCAAATTTCTTGTAGAATAATGTGATTGTTAACTATAAAAATTAAGTTAACAAACACTAGGTTCAAATTAAAATTATATGAGGTCTACGCGTGGTATATTGGGTTGGACTGGAAGGTAAGATACGGGATTCAAAACTAGAGAAAATTTTCATTAGCTGCAATAATTGCGCCTATGCACACGCCTGGGTAATATTAAGCTTAATAAATGGATTATTTTTACTAAAAAAATAATTTATTTATTCGTAATACGCATTCTATAAAAATGACCTACTTGCTAAGCCCAAAATAATCCCTGCATGTGCGTGTGTACGGGCACGACTATTGTAGCGCGGCTAATAATTTCTCCTTAGAGAGCATTGAAGAATTTTGGAAGGTCTGTTACCGTTTATCAATTCATTGTTGAAGACAAGGAGAAATGGTGTTTTATTATAATTGAAAATGTCTCAAACCACAGGAGCACAAACTATAATTTATTTTCAGCTTGGGCTTCTCATAGCTAGCTGAAGCCATTATTGAGGCGGGGGCACACACTACTAATACTAGACACACAATACATGCATGACTTGCACTGGACCTGCCAAGTGCTAACACCATTAACCTCCAATGTCTATACTAGTAGTAGATCAGTCCTCCACTGGAACCACCTGAAAGGCAATCGCATCAACCCACCACCCATGTCTGCCAGAAAAGCCAGTGATCTTCCCATTTCTCACTGAAGCATCAAAGGGAGAGCACCGTCTGCTGCTGTGCCGTACGGTCCGTAAATTCTCTTGTTGGTGACAAAACTTATGGTTTGTAAGACACTTTCAATATCGCTATGCTTCCCCGTTGTCCCTTTAATGGAGCGAAGGTATTCACCAGACTCTAGGGAGACCTCCTGATCACCAAACAAATGTTTTAATATGTAAGCATTTGTTAAAGTAAATATAGTAATTATGGCTACCAGAAATTGTGGTGCACAATCTTCAAATATATTTAGTTAGGACTCAGGAGATCATCCGTGAGCTCTGCTAGCTCACAAAATATTAATTCTAGCTCGTCGAAACTTAACTCTATATATCACCTTATGCTTGACGACCAATAATATGTTGATTATTGTAAGGAGCTGATTATATTCAAATCATGCCCAAATTAACATTTATCGTTCAGTTACTAGCTTGGAAGCATTAATTGATTAACGAGGAGCTCACCGGGCCTTGGTTCCCTTTATCGCGGCCATTGCCACCAGCCTTAAAGGAACCGTTAAAGGTGATGGAAACGATCACTCCTTCCAAAGACGCAACTTGAAACTTTCGAACCTCTTGATTGTAATCCCAGGGTTCTCCTCCAAGACCTCCCCAGGGGCCAATCTCTACCAGTTCTCCGTGCTGCATTCATAAGATCTCATAAAAAGTTAAATCAGTTTCATATAGCAACTACTCATGTGAAGAACCGCCAAATAATGAACAACATGGCAATTGCAATTTCTAAAATGTATAGAAGCAACAATATATGTATACATACATGGTCCGGAACCAAGCTGATGCCGATGGAATCCACGTAGTCCTTGCAGTGACCGGAAAACCCTCCAATCTTTCCTTTCAAGACAGGAAGAGAGAACTTAGTCCCAGCTCCATTCCCGAAAGGTCCGATGCCATCAGGATGCTTGTTAGTCACAAATGTTAAAGATGTGACCACTGTCTGAGAATTGTAGAGCCCCACCGCCCCCTTAATCGTCACTAAATGTTCGTCTTCGTCCAAGGGCACCTCCTTCTATACATATACCACAAATATCTGTTGGTACTAATGTGCACGAAGTAATTTAATACACACACAGATAATATATATTAATATATATAAAATATATATTTATGTAGATGTTTTTCACATCTTTGACGGTTCCGCCTGTGCCTCCGAATCTGATTGACTTCTCTGTTACACCATCTTTGATGTATGTAAATACTAAAGAGTCGATGACAGCCCCGTAGCTGACAAAGATCGTCCGAATGTCTCCATTGCACTCCCAAAAACGTCCTCCAGGGCCACCCCAAAATCCCACATCAACCTGCACCACCCATCACATAATTAAGGCAAACATCAACCTGGACACACACTCTCACACACAGACACAAGAATATAGATATATACGGAATTAAATAGGGTGCGATAAAATTGCTTTTAAGTACGTCAAATTCCATACTACTACAAGCTACAAAACCAAGCAAAGCATCATCTTTACATCTATAACAGCCTGCGAAACAATATTAAGCAGATGTGGGGATATTGTAGTGACTTCAACTACTTTACAAGCAAGAGCAAATGCAACGAGATATTCTAAAGAAATTACAAAGGGAGAAAAATAGAACGAGAAAGGAGGGAGAGGGTAAGGACCATATTTGAAGAACAAAAGAGGGAAAGGCTAAGCTGATAGAAAGATGGTAATAGGTGTTTGTTGTGGAAGGATTTGATATTGGTGGTCATATATATAGTGATCAGTGATCAGAGCCAAGCCTATTTTCAACTGCATCAATGTATTGGCAATTCTCATAATATGATGCTCAACCTGTTAAATGTGCTTGGGAACATTTTAAAAACCTTTTACATGTGTTTTTGTGACCAATAAAGAGACACTTTGCACATGTTAAACGGTTTTTGCCTTTGATCTGAGACAACAATTATAGGATATTCCCTGATATTTCATTGGTGGTCATATGATTCTCGGCTGCGTCCATGAATGGTCAGTTCAGATATGATCCTCAGGACCTCAACATGTTAAATGTGTATTTTTAAAAAATAAAAATAAAAGAAGAAGATACCTAAACATGTTAAATGTGTGTGGGAAAAAATAAAAACATGTTGAATGTGTTTTACTGACCAATAAAACAACATTCGTCACATGTAAGGTGTTTTTTTTCTTTAACGCTTTTGGATAATTCATTAAACTTTCGGTGTTGATTTCCTTATGTATGGACCCAAAAGTTTCACCCCAATAACATGCACGGTCTTGGATAATGTTTCTTTATCATATCATCATGTCCTGTTATGTGTTAGTGCACCTCAGCTAGCTAAGTCTTATTTGTGTATCAAAATTAAAGATATATTGTATTCATATATAGAAATTTTCATAATGTGCATAAATGTATAATATCAGATTTTTGCGGGAGTGTTTTCCTCAACTCATTATTTTTACTGTTTTCCTTGAGTGTTATTTTTTTTAAATAATTTTGAAAATTTAAATTAATCAAATTACAAATTTTGTAAAGATGAAAATATAAATTCATAAACCCATTTATTATTATTATTATTAATTTTTTTGCAATTTGAATTGATGAAAAATTTCATCGTATATATAAAGATGGAAAGGTAGTCATTTAACGTATAAATATTTAATTTATAAATCGGATAAAGTTGTTTTAAAGAGAAATTAGAAAATGGCTATGATTGTTTTATCGGATTATGAATTTGCATAATTAAAAAATTCTAAAAATAATTAAAAATATGTTTTTGTCAACTCTTATTTTCCATCTTTATCATATTTCTAATATAATTAATTAAAAAGTTTGAAAAAATAAATATATTCCATAATCATCATATTTCTGGCTTAATTGATTAAAAAATTCAAAAAATAATACAAAAATTTATTTATCAACTCTTACTTCCATCTTTATCATATTTCTAATTTAATTAACTAAAAAATTCCGAAAATAAGTAATATTAATAAGATTTGGAAAAAATCTAAAGAAATTCTAAAAGAGTAGATTATATTTTAATAATTAATTAAGTTAAATTTAAAAAGAGTAGATTATATTTTATTAATTAACTCTTTTAGAAGTTAATTAAGTAAAATTTTTCCAAAAATAATAATAATAATAAGATTTGATAAAGAAATTCTAAAAGAGTAGATTATATTTTGTACATATTTCAAAATATTTTACTAAGATTTGAAATTATTTTTCTGAAGACTTTATTATTATCACTAGCAATTGTATTGTAATAATATAAATAAGATTGGGAATATCTACAAGATCAAAATTTCCAACTTTAGTGTGTTTATAATTTAATGAGTTAAAAATTCTGAAAATGTTAATATTAGTATGATTTGGGAAAAAATCTAAAAGATTAAGTTATATTTTATAAAGATTTGAAAAATATCTTCATAAGATTTGATATTATTTTTTATAGATTTTAATTATTACAACCAATATATAGGAGCTATTTGCTAATCCTTTATTAAAAGTTGTGGACATTTGGAAAAAATATTTTCTTGTTATATCAATCCCTTATACTAAATCACTTTTGCTATTATCGAGTTTCAATTTTTCTTACGTTGTGGATGATTGAGAGAATAGTTTTATGATCCTTTAATATTTACATATTTGGGATTATTATTATTATTATTATTATTATTAGGAAAGAGTTCAACTCTAATTCCACCAAATTGAGTTATTTTGAAAACATTAATAACTTTTAATATATTTATAATTATACTGTCAAATCAATGATTGCTACTTAATAATACATACTTAGTTTAGAATTTTTCGAATTTCATACATATATATAGTTATTTATTATTAAAACGACTTCGAGTATGATTCTTTTCCAATTAAAAATATTTTGAAAAAATAAATTTTAATATATAAATATATATATTTAAGATACATTTACCCTCTTGCCTCGATTCCCACCTATAAAGTCAACTTCAAGACTCGACTCAATTTCGAGTTCGGACGGTCTTGATCCGAACTTTTCATCCGTATATATATATATATATTTCATATGCCCATAAGGGGGTCCCACTAGACAATGAGTTATCGGATGTTCGGATCGTACGACATGGTAAGATCTAAGCCGTCCACATCAGCTCTGGCCTCACTGTATTATTTTTCAGATCTTCCACAATTTCACTATGTTAACACTGCCACCAATTCGACTCGCCGTAGGTGAATATCCACCTCGCATCCGGCCACCGGATTGGTACAACGGTAACCACCTCACGGCCGGCTATCGGTCCGTACCCACGATCGCCACCGGCATCGCCGCTAGCTACTATGTTTTTGCAGTCAGCTTTCGCCGCCACCGCCACCCGTTCAGACAGTTTTCCGGTGCCGCAAGTGTCCTCCGGCGTAACCGACCACCCCGACGGCTTCCCCACGCTGAGATTTATGGTTTGGGACCAACACGTCCACCGACGCGGCCGCGATTGCCACCGGCGACCTCGTCGCACCGATGGCGATCCGCCTTCTTTGTTGCTGTTTTTCGGCCAGCCCGTGGCCAGACTCCGCCGGTCGTCATGACCAGCAACTCCGCCATCACACCATCTATCGATCCCGACCGGCGGCAACCCCAGTTGTGCCGCCGTTGGCATTTTCCAGAGATGGCCACCATGCTGGCTCGTTTACCCAATCGCGTTCACCTGCCCGTGTCGTGTCAGTCTGGCCATTTTTACGTCCACTTGCTGTGTCGCATCTCTTTATTTATTTATTTATCTATTATTTATTATTTATTCATTATTATTTATTTATTTTTATTTATATGTTTATTGTGTATGATGTATGTTTACATGATTATTTCTTATTATTAATATTATATTTACTTATTAGTATTAGTCTTTTTATGTTTGCTAAACTGTATATATTTATTTATTTATTTATTTACTTGTTCGTCGCGTGTATGTTATTATTTAATTATATTTAATTACGTATTCTGTATTGATGACTATGATATTATTATTATTCATGATAATTTAAAATTAAATAATTATTTATTTATAGAATGATTATGTATTTATTTATTTAATTATTTATATGATTACTAACACGAGTATATATAATATTCACTCATGTTTAGCCATTTAAGTATATAGTATATGATATAATTATTTTATGATTAGAGTATTAATTATTTTTATGTATTTATTATCTATCTATTTATTCATGATTGTATGTATTTATTTATTTATTATTTGTTATTAGTTATTTTCTTTATTATGTCTCGATTTACCTGTTGTGTGTTTAGGGGTATGTTTATTTAGTATAGTCTTTTTTTTATTAGGATGTATTAATTATATGAGCATACACCACGAGCATGCATCATATAGAGATATTAGTATTTTACTTAGTAGTGGGTTCTGATGTAAGTCTCGGAGTCCGAGCTCGCTGTATATGTGCAGATATGCTTGGAGCTTGGATTACAGAGCTGTAGGACTCTCCCTCTCTGCTTGACTCCTTGCGTGTCGAGTTTAATCGTGTTTTATATATAGAGTGGCATCGGCGGTGTTTTATCGAATCCCTTCGATGTCTGGCTATTTAGCCATCTTTCGATGTTGATTTCTTAATGTATGGACCCAAAAGTTTCACCCCAATAACATGCACGGTCTTGGATAATGTTTTATCATATCATCATGTCCTGTTATGTGTTAGTGCACCTCGGCTAGCTAAGTCTTATTTGTGTATCAAAATTAAAGATATATTGTATTCATATATAGAAATTTTCATAATGTTCTTAAATAGTATAATATCAGATTTTTGTGGGAGTGTTTTCCTCAACTCATTATTGTTAGTGCTTTCCTTGAGTGTTAATTTTTATTAATAATTTCCAAAATTTTAATTAATCAAATAACAAATTTGATAAAGATGAAAATATAAATTGATAAACCCAATTATTATTATTATTATTGCAATGTGAATTGATGAAAATTTTCGTCATATATATAAAGATGGAAAAGTAATCATTCATCGTTTATATATTTAATTTAAAAATCTAATAAAGTTTTTTAATGAGAAATTAGAAATGGGCTATGATTGGCGACTCCTCGTTTTCATATAAATGAGATTTATAATATAATTAGTTAAAAATTCTTGAAATAACAAAAAAATCTATTTTATATCTTTATTGTATTATGAATTTGAACAATTAAAAAATCTAATAATAATTAAAAATATGTTTTTATCAACTCTAACTTTCCATCTTTATTGTATTTCTAATATAACTAATTAAAAAGTTTTAAAAATAATTATACTCCATAATCATCATATTTCTTGCTTAATTGATTAAAATATTTGAAAAAATAATATTAAAATTTATTTATCTACTATAACTTCCATCTTTATCATATTTCTAATTTAATTAATTAACAAATTCCGAAAATAAGTAATATTAATAAGAATTGGTTAAAAATCTAAAAGATCAGATTTTCCATCTTTATAATATTGTATTTTACAGAGATTTCAAAATGTCGTAATAAGATTTTAAATTGTTTTTTGAAAATTTTAACTGTTACAACCAATTATAAGAGATATTTGCTAATCCTTCATTAAAAGCTGTGGATATTTGTCAAAAAATATTTTCTTATCATATCAATCCCTTACATTAAAGCACTTGGGTTTTTTTGCTATCATCATGTTTCAATCTTTCCTACCTCGTGGCTTATTCTAACAATAGTTTTATGGCCCTTTAATATTTACAAAATTTAGAATTATTATTATTATTTGTCATTGTTAGGAAATAGTTTGACTATAATTCCACCAAAATTAGGAAGTTTGAAAATATTAAAAAAATATTAATGTATTTAAAATTATACTATCAAATTAATGATTGTTACTTAATAATGTATGCTTAATTTAGATTTTTACAAATTATCTATATAAATATATATTGTTTTTTATTATTAAAACGACTTAGAGTATAATTCTTTTGGAATCAAAAAAATGAAAAAAATAAATATAATGTTATTTATTATTAAAATGACTTAGAGTATAATTCTATTTGAATTAAAAATATGAAAAAATATAAATTTATTTAGTTCTTACAATTTTTACTTATATATACTTATATACAGGAACGCCTATCTCAGGCAACTGGCAGCCCAATCATGGGTACATGGTCACCTGTGGGGTAGTTCCTCACAGTCGTGGTGCAAACGGCACTAGTGTTCACAATCAGCCCTACGGGTTCGATAGACTCATTTACATAGGCAGTGGAATGGAGACTTTGGACCTTTCGGCGATGGCTTTTCTGGCAGAGGTTGTGGCAGGCAACTGCCTAGGGTGATGGCTCGCAATCAGGAAGTGTTCGGACTGGCGGTCGATGGTAGCACTGGTCGGCGGGGGCAACACTAGAAATTCTCGGCAGGTTTTTTTATGTTGCAATCCCTATCACTATTTTAGGCGAGGATGGCAGTGAAATAGTCGTGGAGCTCAGTCGAAGGAGGTTGTTGGCAATGAGGGGAGTATGATAAGTGTTGAGCTTGGATCGGCGTTGACGTGTGCTGGCCAAAATAATGCTAAAAAGTTGGCAGCTTTTGTTTATCTTCTAGCTCTGGTGACTATCTTTTGGCATTTAGTGGAATGATTTTGCCCAAAGTGCAAACTAATGGGCCAGAGACATCTATACAAAAGTAGTTAACTAAAGTTGAAAATCTATAGTCTATTCCAACTTATAAATAAGATCTTACCTCAGTAGGTATTAGATGTAAGATTAAGTTGAGGGATTTCACAATCCACCCACATTAGGAAATTTTATCCCTTGAAATTCCTACATTTGGCCCGTTGCTAGCCCCAGCTCATGTTCTTCTTTGGCTTGTGTCTAGTAACTTAGCTCGACGTCACTTAGTCTAGCCACGTCATCCAACATGGAACCATGTTATTCTAATATCATCTGTATTGACCTAACCTAAATTGTAAATTAATGGGCCAAAGTCATCTATTCTAAAAGCTTGGTGAACCAAGTTTAAGATTTATAGTCCATTCTAACACATAAACATGATTTTACCGTAGTAGGTTTTAGGATGTAGAACTAAGTGGAGGGATCTAAAGTAAGAGGGACTGATGGGGACGGTGGGCATAGCAGGCGGTGGCCTAGGGTTGGCTGAACAAAGGCTAGGAAGTTGGCTGCATTTGCTTCAAAGGAGTAGCTAACTTTTGTACGATTAAGAGATTTGGTCAAAATCTAGAAATAGGTAGGCCAATAATATGTATGGATGAAGTAGTTTATGAGTTTAACTACAGGAACATGTTAAAGTCATAAATATCCACATGAGGGAGTTAATCTTAATGCACAAACATAGTCTTTATTTACACAGGAATGTGAAATGATGCTAGTGTGGTAAGTTGTGATAAGATACAGAAGCCCGTTATAATTAAATTCATTTCCTTGGATATCAGTTGCAAGTGTTGAGTAACTTGATTTACACGACAAGATATGCTACTTATCGACTAAGTGAAGTTATCTAACCTAGATCCATTTTCATTAAGATAACTTGTGTAACTTGTACTGTTGTCTTTGTATCTTTGTGCCTTTAGATTCTTTATTGTTTCTTGTTATCTTGTTTTCTTGATTCCTGTTTCCATCCCCTTATTAATTAAGTAACTAGCTTTATCACTTAGAGTAATAAGTAAGGCCAAAGCATTAAATCCTCGTGGAAATGATGCTCACTCATCATTGATACTCTGGGTTTCAGCGAATTTCCTTGTAGGTGTTGAGACACCCATAAGTGAATACTAGTATACTAACAGTTACTTCAGACTGGAAATCAACTTGTTGATTACTGACATTTTTCTTATATATATGTAGGTATGTATCCGTATTAGCAACCGTCATAGGTGGACGGATTAGGAGGCTCATAGCGGGGGTACTACCGGTTGCTGTTGTTTGTGGCTTATGTATCATGTTAGTTTTGTATTTCGGCCTTATGTGCCTATGTATTTGGTGTATTTGGATCGTATGTATTTGGACCCCCTTGAAATGTTTGTACCCTAAGTGTGAGCATGTGCCTTAAAACTTGGAAAGGAATGCATGTTGTGGTGGAGTTTATGATGTGTTGTGTACTTTACTGTTATTATTTTAGTATTGTAATCGTTGTGCAAGGTAGTATCTTTGGGGCATGCTAATGATTGTTTGTATGGTGCATAAGCCCCATAGTCCTAGAACATGATGATGAGCATCCCAGGTACACGATGTAGTTGTTTGTGAGTTGAATAAATGTGGATGGAGGAGCTCATGGTTCATGCCCCATAAAGATCCACGTGAAGACTAAGTATTAAGGTATAATGCCCTCTAGCACTTGATGATGCACTGTGAGTTTAATTTTCATTCGCAGGTGTGTGAAACTGGTAACCATGACCCCTATGTTACGCGTATTTAATTTTTGCATCATCATAAGGATAATTACCTAACTCAAGGTTGGAACTAAGTATAAAAACTGGATTATGCATTCCAAAAAGCACAACTTCTTAATTGTAGTGAGGGTGCACCTTTTCTATAGTTTGGACTGATCATCCGCATTGTAAAGTCACCCTTTAGTTGTTGGGGAGGTGCTACCTATCCCGTAACCTGGAGTGCTCATGCTAGGAGCTCCTCTAATTTTAAGAGCCTCCAATGTAGTATGATCATCATACATTATGTATGAAACTCATTAAGGTTACCTTCTTAAGCCTCTTTGAGTGTTGAGATCCACTTTTATAACATTTGTACGATAATAGTCAAATGAATAGCTTCCAAATTATAACATCGCAATTCAGTTTGCCCTCAGACCGAAAATTGGAGTGTTACACACACAGTTACCCTACAAATCCTTGTAAATCTATACTAATTCCTGCACATGTCCCCAACCAAGAAGGCAAGTGTTGTTGTTTTTGTCAATGTATCGTACAAGTGCACACATCAAACAAAAAATAGAGTGATGAGTGAATATTATTCCCACGAGGATTTGATGTTTTTTAGTAATGATGATAGTTAAATCAGTGATCCTACTAAGTTATCTACAAGTAGTATATGATATGATGAATATCTATTCTGAAAGTAATAAATCAAGTGAGGGCATAAAACAGGTATATTTATACTAACATAGAAAATGATGTAAAGGCATGAAGACAGACAACAACACAAGTTGATACAAGTTCTCTTAATGTAAATTAGATCTGAGGTGGATAACTTAACTAGGTTAATAAATACTATATCTTGTTATGTTAATTAAGCTATACATTCTCGCAATTGATGTCCATGGAAACATATTTAATTGTAATGGGCTTCCACATCTTATCATAACCAACCGCCTAGCATCATTTCACATTCCTGTGCAAACAAAAACTGAGTCAGCGCATTAAGATTAACTACCTTATGTGGTTATGTATGACTCTAATGCATTCTTACAGTTAAACTCATAAACTACTTCATCCATAGATATCATTAGTATGCCTATTCCTAGGTTTCGACTGACTCTTTTAATCATACAAAAGTTAGCTACTCTTTTGAAGCATTAATCATGGGCATGAAGTAATCAACTGAAAAGAAGTACAACAAGATAACAAAAACCAAATATATTATATATCACCCTAGGTCCATCATACACCCCAGATCACTAAACGTTTACCTCGTTAAAGAAAAAGAATACATCATGATGTTCATGAAAGAATACAACATAGTAGAAGAGAAATGAAAGTGTATGCAAATCTGTTGGGACAAAGTCCTGGCATGAGCTTCTCTTCTGCAGTGTTGCCTCCATGCAACTTGATATCCACAACTTCATCTCAGCAACTTTCAACTTGGGAGTACGAATGATGAAGAGAGGAAGAGTGGGTTTTCTCCTTCAAATGCTTTCTTTAATCTATGGTATCTCTAAAAGAAGTGTGATCTATGATAAGTTGTGTCTCTCTCTAAAGTAAGTGGTGGTATATATAGCCGAAGGGTGTTGGTGCTTCTCTTTAACATATAGGAGCTTCCTAGTGGTTTCCTTCCTCCAAATTTGGGTAGGTGTTGACCTCATCATGGCATTTTGAGCTTGTTCCTTTGTTCCCTTGAGATTGAGTGAAGTTGGTGGACTTGTCTCAAATAGTTCAAATTATTTAAGGTGCAGACCGAGTGAAGCCGAGTTGGAGGAAGCTTCCTTACACTTTCACATTCAACAACTACACACAAGTGACTTCCTAATCATTGGGGGTTGGTGGCAATGTTTCTTACTTGCTCCTCAAGACAGCCACCCAATGGTTTGGAAGTGTGAGTTGATAGATCTATTCATGAGTAGGGAACAAGTGCAGGTGTGCATGTGTTTTTGCTAGTCAAAAGGTGTGCTGCGGGTATGTAGAATTAAAGGTGTGTAGGTTTGAAATGGCATGTCTGACCATACTAGGAAGTGTCTCATATGGTCCATCCTAGGTTGGTGAAAATATGACTTGCTCCACTTGCACATGTGCATAAGCTTGGTCTTGTTCCTTCAAAATGTCATTGTTTATTCAAATTTGACTACCAATCTACCAATATTTGCTAAAACTTGCAACTATCCAAAATTTTCAATTTTTTACCAAAAATAGCATAAAAATGATGTGGGGCGCATGAAGATAATATATAAAAGTACCTAAATGTTACACTAATCTATGACTTATCACGCCCCCAAACTTAAACTTTACTATTCTTTAGAAAATCAAAACATTAATGGCCACTCTAATTTCTTGATGATAGCAACCAAATGATAAAAGACATGTTTATACACAACCAAAAATCTGAGTACTTTTCTCACAACCAAGTATTCTTCCCATGATATTTAACCAAGTTTAGATCAATTGGAAACCTTGCAAGCTTAGATAGATCAATTCATCATATGTCTCACAGTCGGAGAATTCTCTCAACGAAATCATATCTTGAGACTAGTAAGGATCAAAATGATCAATTAGGTTGTAATAGGACTAAGGGGCATAGTTCAAAAATAGATAAAAGGAAACCAAACAGGGGCATCACTAACTTTGAATTTTCCTTAATTGATCATTGTGCTCAAATAAGAGTGGTGACTACGGTTTTACTTAAGTCTATTCCCCAAGCTTGTTCCTTATTGCTCCTTTCCTAACACATACTTTCTCTTTTCTCTTTTTTCTTAACAAAAACCAAATGCATTAATTTACAATTACAATGTCACCCTATCACCTCAATAGAATTATTCATGCTCAAACAAGTCTTGATTTTCCTCCTTTTTTCATTATTTTCTTTGCCTCACACTTCTTCCCTTCAATTGGTTGCCAATAGTCCTTCCACTTATGAGCACTTTGACCTATAAAAAATAATTTCTAGTTAGTTATACTAGGTCAAGGTGAAAACAACTATTTTTATAAAATCAGAGTAGAGCTATAAGTTCATTAGGGATGCAAGCAAGCGATTAATGTGGGGGCAAAATTTGTCTAATCCGTGGTTTTGCTTAGAGACGGCTATTATGAGACCTGGTGATCAAATCTCACCTAAATCATTTTGTAACTAGTATTTTTTGTATTTCCTTCGCCTCAAGCATTTTGGCTTGAGATTTTAATTTCCTTCTCTCCTAGACTTGCAAATATTCACATTTCAATCATAACTAAGTTGGGCATTTGATTGGTTAATGACCGGATTATTATTGAAAATATACCCTACAGAATTTTACTAATGCAAGAGTCTTCTTAATCAAATCATGCTATAAGTACAAAATTAGAATGCCTTATTTCTTAGTGCATCAAGGTATCCTATTGTCTAGCACGCATAATAGTTAATAGTTATAGAAACATAGATAGTAGTTTACCATTCCTCCCCTAAAATTTAGTCGCAATTGTGCCCTCACTGCTGATTAGACAAGCAATTTGCAAAATATCAAATCTGACCAGAGGCAAATAAAGTAGCAGCAAAATAGATAAAGAAATGACGATGACAGAGAATTATTCATTAGGTGTGTTAATCATCATCCTCGAAGTTGAGGTTCACTTCGGTGAATGGACCTGCCAGGGGTCTCCTCCTCCGAGATGGGTTGTGACATCTTCCTCTTTATTCTCACTTTATTCATTTACAGGTGCGGTATAGACTTTCTAAAGCTTTTTCACAGTAGTTTTTGTTTTGAACTTTTGTCCAGCTGGGGTGTCTGGGCTTGCTTTTCCTTTTGCTCCTTGGTTCCCAACGTCCTGCAAACAGAGAGTCACGAGAGAAGGGTACATTAGTTAAATTAATATTGGCTTCAGCCTATTTGTTCTCTATGAACTTGTTCCAAGTGTGCTGCCATGTCAGGAAATTGAGGATATGCTTCTGGGTTTCCTTAATTCCCTTAATCTCCTCCAGGATTTCCATGCCAATGTGCTGTCCTCCCACAGTTGGCGCCTCAACCAAAGCCTTGGCTGAGATTACGGGGCCAACTTTTTCTTTTCTTCATTCTTCTCCACTAGGACACCTGACTATGTGTAAAGTTTGGTGATGATTGCCAGAAATCAAAGTACCTTGGTTGGTCCAAGTGAGTTGATGATGTTATCATCAATGATCAACCGTGCATCGAGCTTCATCTTCTTAACCATGGCATACAAAATAGTTGCACGAACTAGCATCACATGGGAGGTATCAGGAGTGGGAATCAATCTGCTACAGATTAGATTGAAGATGATGTCCAGAAAGGTAGTGATGCCCCATCATTGAAGCTGAGGAGCTGATTGTTTTTCCCCGTAGCCCAAATCACTTCCTTGTTGTCTTGACATAACTTCTTTCCCAACTCCCTGGTGTCTCTACTCCATCCTCCATTAGCACTGAGTGATCGTCCTCCTCTTGGTCTGGTGCTCCCACCAATTTGTTGATTGCCTCACTTGTCAGCATTACCCTTACACCTCTCACAAAAACCTTATCATCCAACCTATCCTCACATTGCCATAGAACTCTCTCACCGGCTGTAGTGCTCCCTCATCTGGTTTTCTACACAATTCAGTCCACCCAAGTCTTTTGATGACAACTTGTATTATTTTGTCTGTGCTGTAGCTTGCCAGTTCCAAAGTTCTCCTTGAATTGGTTGCTTCCCTTTGATGATGATTTCTTTAAATGTGGTCTTGCCGTTGGCAGAGAAAAAGGGATAGTGGGCAAAAGTAATAGGCAATGGAATCTTCGACTTCTTAGCTATCATTTATTTTCTTGATAGCTATCATCTTTGGCTTCAGATTTTGTTCCCTTTCTTTTGCTCCTGAGGGGATTGTAGTGGTGGAGTTTGTGCTAGGGCTTTAGCTTCTTCCTTAAGCAATCTTTTCCTTGTCCTAGTATATGTTCTTTCAGGGGAGTCCAAGTGATTTAGCTCTAAGTTCCACTTCTTCCCCTACTTCTCCTTCTTCTCGTCCCTCTTTTCTTTCTGCATAGCTTGTTTGGCTTCTGTCTTCTCAATTAGTGGTACCGTTCCTTCACCTACTTCTTTTGCTTTTGGCTTTGTCTTGGAAATCCTTTCAGCTACAGGCTTCTTCTGTGATTTCTCCTCCAATGTTGGCTTGGATGGTATCATCCTTCATGGCAGGAGTTTGTCCATCAAGACTGGGGCTGCTCGAAGTTGGTCGAGTTGATTTTGTGGGTACCATATTCTTGGGTTCTAGCATACTTTGCACTGTCGACATCTTTTCTTTTTCTTTTTCTTCTCCACCTTTTGCTTGCTGTGTTTCCCTTGGAACTTTGTTTCCTTGGAGGCTTTGTAAAGAAGGTAGTAATAGCTGGTTGGTTAGCTTCTCTCTTTTTGGGCTGTGGTGGTAACGTTGATTCCCCACTATCAATATTTGGGCTTTCCTCACTCTGTTCTTACCTCGCATATGCCTTCTTTGGGTGTCGTGCTTCAGCAGTTGGCTCGATTGAAATTGGCTCGGCTTGGTGAGTGAAGTCACTAGACGCAGCAGGAGAGTCCATTGGTTGTATTGTGACCTTTAAGAATCTAGTTTCTTCTTTCTAACCAGCATGTTTTACATCATTCTGTCAGCCACAGTAAAAATTTCAAACTTCATATCAACACACCCAACAATCATAAATCGACATCCAACACAGCAATGGCTAGAAATAATAACAAGAGTAGTTCAGGTAATCAACTTGTGCAACTGCAAATCGATTCATAGGACAACAGTAGTACATATCATGTTCAAAAAAATTTTTAATGATTCAACACGTAACACATATCTGTATAATGTTGTGCGATCGAAGAAAGCAAGCAATTGAGCATATCGAACCACTAATTCTATCTCAACGACTGATCTACTCATAGTACAAATCATGACAGAGATAAGCTAACAGATTAAGAATATGAATCAAGCTTACGACAAATGACTTTTTGCTCATGTTGTGAATACAAATTCAAATTGTGCAGCACACTCGAATTAATTAGCAAAAAAACAAGAATCAATAGATTGCAAGATTGAGGAGGGGATTGAAGCACATACCTTGCTAATCGATTACCGATTTTGCTTTGGAATTGGGAAAAACTTAAGCAGCGGCGGAGCACAAAGGTTTAGGGTTAAAGAATTGTACCTTTTACTTACCTTCCTTACGTTTTTATCTTTTCCCCTTTTTTGATCGGTAGGCTTGAGCTGATTTGGGTTGGTCTGGGTCGTACCACTCCTAAGCTTGGGTTTGGTTATTTCTGAAAACAATTTTTTTTTCTGGGCATGTTGGGTTGCTTCCTAGTAAGCACATGGTTTCAGTTATTAACTCGACTTGACCTTTGATGATTCTAAGGTTGGTCCATGGGGTGAAGTGAATTGAATCACTTCTTCACCATGATAGTGCTTTAACCTATTTCCATTTACCTTAAAATGATTCTCATTTGTCCCATTTATGAGCTCTACTACACCATGTGGGAATGTCTTCAACACAGTGTACGGTCCTGTCTGTCAGGATTTGAGCTTTCCTGAGAAATGTTTCAACTTAGAATTGTATGACATTACCCGATGTCCTGGCTTAAGGTTCTTGGCCAATATGTTTCGATCATGCCACAACTTGGTCTTCTCATTGTAGAGTTTGGCATTCTCATAAGTGTTGAGTCTTTGCTCATCCCAATTCATTCACCTATAACATTATTTTCTCTCCACATGCCTTGGTATCAAAGTGTAGCTTATAGATTGCCCAATATGCCTTGTGCTCCAGCTCAAAATGTAAGTGACATGCTTTTCCAAATACTATTCTATAAGGAGACATTTTGATTGGTGTCTTGAAAACTGTTCTGTAATCCCATAGTGCATAATCTAATTTGATTGACCAATCTTTCCTTGATGGTTTACAACTTTATCCAAGATCCTCTTGATTTCTTGGTTGGAGATTTGGCTTGTCGGCTTGTTTGTGGATGATAAGGTGTTACAACCTTGTGCTTAACTCCTTATTTGGACAATAAAGCTTCAAAGGCCTTGTCACAAAAATGTGACTCTTCATCACTGATGATGACTCTTACGGTGCCAAATCTTGTGACAATGTTTTTCTTCAAAAATCTTATCAAAACCTTGACATCATTGGTTGGGAATGTCTGAACCTCCACCCATTTTGAAACATAGTCAACTGCTACCAGGTTGTTGTTGGATGGCACAAAGGGTTCCAAAACGTCTATTCTCCAAACATCAAAAAGCTCAACTTCAATAATTCTACGCAAAGGAATCTCTTGCCTCCTTGGTATGTTTCCACTTCTTTGGCATCTGTCACATTGCTTCACAAAAGAGTTAGCACCTTTAAACAGAGTTGGCCAATAGAAACCTGATTGCAACAATTTCATAGGTGTTCTTTGGCTTCCAAAGTGGCCTCTGTAGTTTGACGAATGGCAACGGAATAGGATATTTGGTATCTGTTCTTTTATGACACACCTCCTTATCATATGGTCATTACATGTTTGTAACAAATATGACTCATCCCAGTAATAGTGTTTTACTTCACTCAAAAATTTTTCTTGTTTGATGGGATGCAATATCCTCGGGTAAGACCTAAGCAACAAGAAAATGCACATAATCTGCAATCCATGGTAACTTAGATGTCCTTACCTCGAAGAGTTTCTGATCTGAAAAGTTCTCATGAATTGGCAATGCATTGGCTTCATTTTCCTCAGTTACTAGTCTATACAAATGGTCGGCTACTACATTCCCATAACTATCCTTGTCTCTTATTTCTAGATCAAATTCCCGCACTAGTAACACCTATCTAATGAGCCTTGGCTTGACCTCCTTCTTTTGCTATAGGTATTTCAAAGCTAAGTAATCTGTATGAACTATCACTTGGGTACCCATCAAGTATAACCTAAATTTATCCACAACATACACTACAACCAATAATTCCTTGTATGTGGTTGTGCATTTCACTTAACTCTTATTCAATGTTTTGCTTGCATAGTAGATGGTATTAAAGATCTTGTCGATGTGCTGGCCTAAAACTATAACAAAGGCAAAACCATTTTCATCACACATTAGCTCGAATAGTAATAACTATTCTGGTGAGGGCATGATGGGAGCAAAAATGAGCTTCTCTTTTAATCTGCTCAATGTTTCTAGACATGCTTCATCAAAATTGAAAGCTGCATTTTTTTCAACAAATTGTTAAGTGGCTTTGCAATTTTCGAAAAGTCCTTTATAAATCTTTTGTAAAATCCAGCATGTACTAGGAAGCTTCTCACTCCCTTGACATTGGTTGGTGGTGACAACTTTTTAATTACTTCTACTTTTGCTTCATCTACCTTTAGGCCTTTGCTCGAGGCTTATGTCCTAGCATAATTCCTTCTATTATCATGAAGTAATATTTCTCCCAGTTAAACACTAAGTTGGTTCTTTCACATCTCTTCAAAAATTTGCCTAAGGTCTTGAGACATTGGTCAAAGGTATTTCTAAATATTGGGAAATCATCAATAAAAATTTTCATTCCATCTTCCAGCATGTTTGAGAAGATGGACATCGTGCATCTTTGAAATATTCCTGGTGCATTGCATAGTCCAAAGGGCATCTTTTTGAAAATAAATGTTCCATATGGATATGTGAATGTGGTCTTCTTCCAATCTTTTGGATGGATTGCAATCTAATTGTATCCAAAGTAGTCATCTAGGAAATAATGGTACTCTTCCCACTAACCTATCAAGCATTTGATAATTAAATGGAAGAGGGAAATGGTCCTTTCTTGTGGCCTTGTTCAACTTTTTGTAGTCCATGCATACCCTCCATCCAGTGACTGCTCTAGAAGGAATTAGCTCATTGTTTTGATTGGGTACAACAATTATTCTTCCTTTCTTGAGAACACATTATACAGGGCTGACCCATGAATTATCGACAATTGAATAGATGATTCCAGCATCTAACCACTTGAGTATTTCCTTCTTAACCACTTCCTTCATTATGGGATTGAGGTGTCTCTATTGCTCAACCGTTGGCTTGCATCTTTCTTCAAGCAAAATCTTGTGCATGCAAACATTAGGCTTATACCTCTAATGTTAGCAATTGTCCATCCAATGGATAGATGATGGTCCCTTAGAACTCTTACTAACTTCTCTTCTTGTAAAGGTGTGAGAGATGTAGAAATAATCACAGGTAGAGCATTAGGTTGTACAAAAAATACATACTTGAGATGCCTTGGCAAACACTTCAACTCTAGCTTCGGAGGACATATGCTAGGTGGAATGTTTATCTTTAGTTCTATCTTTGATGGAAGAAAAGGCTCTGACTGCTAGCATCTTGTATTGCTGCTAATTGGTTGGTTGTCTATCCATGCCATCAACTCAGCTAGGCCTTCATTTTCTTCCTCTTCTAATTCCTTAGAAGTCAGTATGTGTTCGAGAAGGTCTGAAAATTGGCTTCTCTCATGGACTTCTGATATTGTTTGATCAATGACATTGATTGTAAAACAATCATTAGTTGTCACCAGGTATTTCATCACTTATTGATCATTCACCCTCATAACCAGTTCTCCTATGATCACATCAATTAGTTCAATCAGGGTTCTTCTTGTTGAAAGAAAAGTCCTCCCATTATGATTGAGATATCCTTGTCTTCTTCCATGTCTAAGATCACAAAGTTAGCTGGGAAGATGAACTTGCTTACCTTCACCAAAATGTTCTCAATTTCTCCTTTTGGAAAGATGTAGGATTTGTCTACTAACTGTAACTTTTCAGTTGTAGGCTTTACCTCTCTTACCCAAATTTCTTGTAGATAAAATGTGGCATTAAGTTGATGCTAGCACCCCGATCACAGAAGGCTTTGCATGAAAATTTCCTTTGTAACACTGAGTTGCAATCTTCATTAACTGCTACTGTTTCAAATTCTTGTAGTCTTTTTTTTTGGACAAGATTTGTTTCATGATTTGGACAAGGGGTAGGCAGTTCTTTTCCACTTCTTCCATTATTGGCACTTGTGTATCACTTGGAAGCCTTCCAGGTGGTCTATTGTTCAAAGTACTTATCAATTGTCCCAATTGGTTTTCTAAGTATCTAATGAAAGTTTGTTGGGTCTGCATTTGTTGTTACTATGTCTGCATAAACTGTATGAACATTTCTACCATAGGTGGCTTCTTCTCAGCAAGTCGGTGCATCCTATTTTGTGCTTGGGCTAAAAATGCTGGTGGTGCTTGGGCAGCATCTTGCGGTTTCTAGCCACCGGCTTGATTTCCTCCTCATCAAACATTTGGGTGGTTCCTCCATTCTAGATTATTGGTGTTGGAGTAAGGAGATTCCTATTGTAATTGCCAATGAAGTTGGTTGTTTGAGTTTCAGTGGGCATTGTCCCCATGAATGATCATTTCCACAAAAATCACAAGATATGAATTGTGATGGCTGGGCATGGACCAGAGTCTTGGTCTCCATGTTCTACATTTGCTTGCACAATGTCGCCATTTGATTGAATGCATCCATTTTGATCACTCCTAGCACATTCTTCCTTATTGTCCTATCATACATCATCTGATGATGATTGGAAGCCAGCTTCTCTATAAGCTCATATGCTTCACATAGGTCCTTATCAAGCTGGATCCTCCTGCTCTCAGCATCAACTATTGACTTGGTTTAGCTTAGCAATCCATTGCAAAATATCTGAATTTGAACCCAAGATTGAATCTCTCCTATGTATTGTAGATGGATTCACTTGTCCATTTAAACAAATGATGTGATCTTATTCCTGAATTAAACTATCTGGGAAGGTGGGAAATATTTTAACATAAATTTCTGGCCATTTCCTCCCAAGTGGTGAATGAATTGAGTGCTAAGAATTGAACCAAAGTCTGGCTGATCAACTTATGGAAAATGGAAATAGTATGAGTCTGATTGCATCTTCGGACACTTGATACTTCTTGTACGAGTCACAAATTGCTACAAAGTTTAGCAAGTGCATATGAGGTTCTTTACTTGGTAGTCCATTGAACTATCTAATAGATTGCAATATTTGAAACATCATAGGTTTTAGCTCAAAGTTATTAGCTAAAATCTATGGCTCCACACTACTGAGATTGAAGTCTTTCAGCTGTAGTAGAGTTAGTTCTACCAATGATCTGTTGTGGTTATTATGTTTTAGTTGGTTCTGATGTGCTGGCCTCACTTGGTTACCTATGTTTTGATTCACAAAGGCTTGCTCAAAGGGTTTGGTTCTACCAAGTTCTGGTTGCCAATGTTCTGGTTAACAAAAGCTTGATTTCGAATGTTCTGATTTCCAAAATTTTTCTGATTGAAATTCTAAGTCATTGCTTGTCTTCGTTCTTGTCTAATCCTAAGGCAAGTTCTCTCGATTTCAAGATCAAAATGAAGCAGTCCTTCTGATTGGCTCTCTTGCATACACTACTTGAAAACATAAAAACTTAATAAATATCCTATAAAGAAGTAACTATCAACAAAAGAGTAAAAACAAAGCAAATCCCTGACAATGGTACCAAAAACTTGTTGTTGCTTTATCAATGCCTCATACAAGTGCACACATTGAATATGTAATAAAATGATGAGTGAGTATCATTGCCACGATAATTTCATATGTTACAATAATGATGATAGTCAAATTAGTGATACAGCTAAGTTATGATATTGTATAGTAAGCGTATGTATGATGAATGTCTATTCTAAAACTATCAGCTCAAGTGAGGGCATGAAACATGTGTATTTTTTACTAACTAATAAAATGATGCAAAGACACAAAGACAGACAAGACAAGTTGATATAAGTTCTCTTAATGTAAATTGGATCGAGAGGTGGATAACTTCACTAGATTGATAAATTGCATATCTTGCTACGTTAATCAAGGTACACATTCTAGCAGTTGATATCCAGGGAAACGTATTTCATTGTAATGCTCTTTCGTATCTTATCACAACCTACTGCCCTTGTATTATTTCACATTCATGTGCAAACAAAATCTAAGTTCACACATTAAGATTAACTCCCTTATGTGGTTATCTATGACTCTAATTAAAACCCCGAAAAAAATAATTAGGTAATTTTATGTAGGGTTTTGTAAATCTTAAGAACAAACCATAAATAATATTTAATTAAATTAATTCTTAAGAATCACTATCATACATTATCAATTATAACCTTTAGAGTACCAGTAAAATAATATTTATGGATAATTGCTTTAACTCAATAGTTAGTTCTTTTGACTTTTCATTATCACACAAATGACTCGTATAGTTATGTGTGATTACATTCTTTTCTATAAAATTTAATGTAGTAACTTCTTGAATTCCACACATATTCTTCTATATAAAGGAAAATTTTGTTGATGGTAACTAAAACATCAACTTGATAGTTGTGAGGACATTTGGCTCACAAAGGGAATGCTTTAGAGAAGTTTCATTCATATTAGGATCACGTGTCGTAGTTGCGGATGCCTCATTACAATTCGAGGTTTGTATAATTACTCGAAATGTTATATATTCATATGTGGGAGTCTTGGTCGGCCTGAGCCCACATTCAACCACCATGTGTCGAGCACAACCGTGGTCAAAGAATTAGCTCAGTATGATACGGGGCAGCACCCTTAAAAAATTACTATGTGGGAGTTTTGGTCAGCCTAAGCCCACATTCGACTACCATGCGCTCGAGTGCAACTAGGGTCAAAGAATTGACTCAGTCCGACATAGGGCAGCACCCTTAAAATTCTTGAATGATTAAATACCTGCCTCCATGCCGAAAAGGGTGACAGAGCGCAGTGGGGCAAGACGGCTCATTATGCACTTGTAATACCGAGAGGGTGAGTCAATGGCAAATATTGGTAATTGTTGGCTGCGGGCCACGTAGCGTGTGTGCGTATACATGAGATTGTAGCTGGATGGGCTGCCACCCTCCCAGCATATTAAGAGCTCAGCATAGGCTCACAATCACTAAAAGTTGAACTTCATTTTTTCTTGTAATTATATGACTTAGTGTTTTTATCAGTAATGTGGAATTGCCTCCGAAGGTATGAGCATGTAAGGATGGGTAGAGTCGGGACAGTTGGAGGACTCTATTATTGGACTATTCTTTTTTCTAGATTGATTGCATGGCAGTGAGATTTGGGTTCGGTTCATAGGGCTTAGATTATTCCGAGCATTTATTATATTATATTTTATGTCATGGTTTTTAAAATCTTGACAATTAATAAAAAAATTAATTTATGAGACACTTAGTTTCTTATAGTAACACTTGGCTCGTGGCTCGGAACGGGCAGGTCGTTACACTAATGCATTCCTATGGTTAAACTCATAAACTTCTTTATCCATTGATATCATCAACCTGCCTATTCTTAGATCTCAACTAAGTCTCTTAATCATACAAAAGTTAGATACTATTTTGAAGAATTAAGCATGGGCATGAAGTAATCAATTAACAAGAAGTGCAACAAGATAATTAAAACTAGATATATTACATATCACCCTAGATCCATCATGCACCCCAGATCACAAAGTGTTTACCCTACGAGATAATAAGAATACATCATGAAGTTTACTAAAGAAGACAACATAGTAGAAGAGACAAGAGAGTGTACGTAAATCTGTCGGGACAAAGTCCTAGCATGAGCTTCTCTTCCTCAATGCTTCCTCTCTGCAATATGGCGTCCACAATTTCTCCTCAAAAACCTTCAACTTGGAAATACAAAAGATGAAGAGAGAAAGAGTGGGTGTTTCTCCTTCAGATACCTTCTCTAATCTATTGTATCTTTAAAAGAAGTATGATCTATGATAAATCGTGTCTCTCCTCAATATAAGTGGAGGTTTATATGGCCGAAGGGTTGGAGCATCTCTTGAACATATAGTAGCTTCCTGGTGGATCCCTTCCTCTAATTTTGGGCAGGTCTTGACCTCATCATGGTATTTCCAGCTCGTTCCTTTGTCCCCTTAAGATTGAGTATAGTTAGTGGACTTGTCTCAAATAGTCCAAATTATTCAAGGTGCACACCAAGAGAAGCTGGGTTGGAAGAAATTTCCTCGCACTTTCACATTCAACAACTACACAAGAGTGGCTTCCTAATCATTGGAGTTGGTGGCTATGTTTTTTACTTGCTTTTCAAGATGACCATCCAATGGTTTGGAAGTGTGAGTTGGTAGATTTGTTCAATAGTAGGGAACAAGCGCATGCATGTAGGTGCTTTTGCCGGTCAAAATGTGTGCTGCAGGTGTGTAGAATTACAGGTGTGCATCTTTGAATTGATAGGTCTGACTATACTATGGATGTGTTTCAATCTAGCACTAGACGTAGGCCGGTTGATAATGTCCTTGCATGAGGTAGTATGTGAATCTATTAGTAGACATGTACTTGAGTCGCAAATATTCATAATGGGGAGTTATTTGTAATGCACTAATCTTCTTTTGTCTATACAGATATGTGGAAAGAGGCAAGGGTGGTAGGTTGTAATATATAGTGACAACCCTTTACAATCAACTTTGTTTTCCCGATATTAGCTCCGATCATGTTATACTTTGATAGATGTGGCATAGTTGTATTGACTATTGATTAAGTGAACTTGAACATCCCAGGTTCATTTTATAATTGAAAGAACTTTTGCTAGCTTGTCTCATAGTTATTCTCAAAATTTTCAAAACTTGCTACTATTTTAGTTTTATGTCTTTGCATCAATTATTATGTTAGACTAGCATAGATTTACACTCATTATATTTTTGTGTTTCATTTCACCACACTATTAGAAGTATTACTAAGAAGAAATAAAATTCTTATATCAACAGTAATGTGCAAACTCAAATCTCTGTGGGAATGATATCACTCATCACTCTATTACTTGTCTGACACATGCAATTGCGCGATGTGTTAAATTAGCATACAAGTTTTTTGTGCCATTGTTGGGGATTTGCTTGTTTTTCATCTCTGTCGATATCTGCATTTTAGAGTTCTTATTAGTTTTCTTTCATTATTTTTTAGCACTATATGCAAAAGAGCCAAGTAGAAGGATTATTACCTTTTGATCCTAAGATAGAAAGGACTTGTTAAATGAGCAAAAAAGAATGGAGGTAAACCATGGCTCAGAATTTTAATCCGCAAAATTTTGGGAATCAAAACATTGGAGAACAAAATTTTGGTAACTAGAACATGGGTAACTAGAATCTTGTGGATCAAAACCTTGTTGAACAAGCTTTTGTAAACTAGAATATGGAAAATCAAGCAAGGCAAGCACCTCAAAATAGCTAGAGGACAACAACAGATCATTGGCGAAACTTGCTCTCCCAAAGAGCATGAGACACACTAGAGGTTTGCTTTGGAGACTCTAAGAGTGCACCGCCTATATGCAAAGCTCTCCAAGTGTGACTTTTAGTTGTCCGAAGTAGTATTCTTGGGTTATGTTGAATTGGCGGTTGGAATCGTAGTGGATCAAGCCAAGGTCGAGGAAGTTTTGAGATGGGAGTGGCCTACCACAGCCACGGAGATTTAGAGTTTCTTGGGATTCGCCATATATTACTGGAGGTTCATACAAGGTTTCTATTCCTTGGCTGCCCCTCTCACATAGCTGACTATAAAGGAGGAGAGCTTTGTGTGGACAGATACATGGAAGTAGTGTTTTCAAACTTTGAAGGAGAAACTCACTCCGCCTTGGGAGGCTCTTGCAAATCTCCATGTAAGAAAGCATTTTTCACATCCAGTTGATGTAGCTGCCAATCCATATTAGTTGCAAGAGATATAAGTATTCTAACTAAGTTAAGCTTTGCCACAGGTGAGAATGTTTCATTAAAATCAACACCTTGTGTCTGATTATATCCCTTAACTACTAGTCATGCCTTAAGCTTCTCTATTGTCCCATCGATCTTAAATTTAATTCTATAAACCCATACACTGCCAACTGCTTTCTTTCCTTCTCGTAAATCAGTTAATGTCCAAGTCTTATTCTGTTCCAGAGCTGCAATCTCTTCAAGCATTGTTTTTTTCCACCCCTTATTAGATAAGGCTTCATGGTATGCGGATGGAATATTATTTGAGGCCAAATTCAAAGAAAAAACAGATGAAGATGAATGAATATTACTAGTTGTAGTCTCATCAGAGGTGTAAATGCTGTAGGTGGAGGAACTTTATGATCAGAGGTAGCTGTTCTTTTCATGCAACCGCTGGTGGGAGTTGTTATGGTCAGCCCTCTGATTCATGCCATAGCTTTTGGTTTTGGTTTTTATTTTTTGTTTTTAGTTTTTGACAGAACAAAAGATGGTGACTATTTTGTATATCTTCTTACTGAACTGTTACTTTTTTTATAAAAGTATCATCATTTATTGTTGCTTTCTACTGACTATCATTTCTTGATGTCTATTTAATAATTTGAAAAGGTGCAAGGTAACAAAAGTATATCTTACTTTTGTGTCATGCCGGGTGCTTCCGGTATATATATATATATACATATTGGGTAAAATCATTCCAACGACCGGAAATTAAATCCCGCCCAGATTACCTATAACAGAGCTTCCTCTGTTTCTCTATCAATGCTGGGACGCGGGGTGCCATTCCCGCCACTTCTCGTAGAAGCACAGTCGGCGGTCCGGTGGTTTATTGGTCTCCATCAATCGCGCAACTCGGCCGGCGAGATGATGGCAGGAGGCGTCGGCATGGGAGCCCGAGAAGGCGGTTGCAGAGTCCCGTGAGGAGTGGTGCTGTGCTTCTCTTCCTCTGCCGGAAACAGGCTTCCCTAGCTTTTGCGGCGGCGGCTCTAGGGCCAGCACCGGCGGAAGCAGCGACCACGAAGTAGAAGAGAAGGTTGCCTGGGAAGTGATAGAGCTGTCACTAAAGACGCTGCTGGCGATGAATTGGTTCGTGTGAGAGATCTGCAACAAGGGGTTAACAGAGCTTCTTCTGTTTCTCCCGAGAGCTGTGCACATCAAACTTGCTGGTTGTCATTTGAAGGTGGTTGCTGGCTTGTGAATATGTGTTAGTGCATTTTGTATTTGCTGTGGGATTGTTCTATTCTTATTTTTTGTTTTATCTACTCTATCTTGCGTGCAGTCAGAGAGCAAACATGAAGCTTCATCTGCCTTTGTGGATGCGGCTAACTGCTACAAAAAGATTTCTTCCCAAGGTAATTTCAAGGATTCTTTTTATATTCATGTGTGTCCATAGAAGTTTACCTGTTTTTGGTCATATGATGTGTGTTCTCTTTGCAGAGGTTGTATCGTGCTTGAGCACAGCTGTGTCTTTTTACTTGGAAATAGGCAGGTTAAGCATTGGTGCCGAGATAATGCAAGGTCTGTCAATTTTTTGTGTTGTGTGGGAGGGGAACTTATTTATGGGGGAGAAAGTGGTGAAAATGGGAAACGATGCTAAATGCAGTTTTTTCCAACAATTAAATCTTGCAATGGTGCACTGCAGGAAATTGGAGAGTTGTATGAGCTGGAGTCCAATTTTGAGCAGGCCATTGTCTTCCTTGAGCGGGCAGCTTATCCTTTTCAAAGTGAGGAATCAAATAGTAATGCCAACCAATGCAAGCAGAAGGTTGCACAGTTTGCTGCTCACCTTGAACAGTGAGGGCTTCATCTTCTAATTACATTATGAGAGATGTTGTCGTTCTTGTGCAATTACATTATGAGAGATGTTGGATTTTATCCCAATTCTTTTTGGTATTGTGATAGCTATGATGCTTTCTATGATTACATTATGAGTGATCTGATCGAATGTTTCGGTTTGTTAGTAATATTTGTTGAACCTACCTATTGGTGGTGCTGTGTGTTGTGATTCTATTATCTGTTTTCTGGGCTCTTATTGTGGCTTCTGAGTTTTGTTGGGACTTGTGAAGATATTATATGTTGTGCCTCAGAATGGTTAATGTCTGTTTTCCCATTGCTCCCATGTGTTCTTCGAGAGGAAATGACTGTTTGGGGTTTATTTTCCATCTTTAAGTGCGAACTGCGTGGATCAATTTAAGGTTTTTGTGTTGTTGATTCACATTGTTCTTTTGAAGCACAGCTGAAATGGCCATTTCTATCATGTGTCAATGCCCTTTTTTTGTTCTATTGATTTGCACCCGGAGATCAATTATTTTTGAATAAGGGGATGGGCTGGACACCTCAACCAAAAATTTGCAACCGTTTCAAAATGAACTGATTTATCATTTGAACCGGTTTGATTTATTGTTTTACAATTTGATTGATTCGAATTTCAAGCCTTATTTTTGCAACAATGGTTAGCTCCATACTTCATGATAAGGTGGAAATTGGGAAGGTTCTTTGATTAAATTATTTGATCACAGAAAGTGACAAAGCTGAATGGTGGGATAGGCTTTAGTTGTTTTGATAATTATTTTCTTTATGTTGATTGGGTGGGGAGGGAATGGACAAGAAGAAGCACAGTAATGATGTGATTCAGTTGGAGAGGTGGAGTTGATTATGGTGATTGCTGGTTCTGTGCTGCCGTTGCGATGTGCCAATTATAATTCTGCAAAGTTGAAGCTTGGTTCAGGGGTTAATGTATTTTGCCTACTTGTTGCTAAGATTATTCCTTTTGCCTTTCCTCATATTAGGCAACAATTTATGTAGCTTGAATGAATAATTTGATTGAATGTATTTATTCCTCATGTGCAATCTATAATTGATAACAACGCTATTTTTTGAGTCATTGAGATTATAAAGTTATCGTTTGAATATATATGTTTATTCACTAATAATTTTTTATTTGGTAGGTAATCTCTCACTGTGTTGTTGTAAACTCATGAAAGATAATGAAGATAAGATACAAGATTTATGGTTGTCTCATCATAGAATACAAATTACATAAGAAGATTGTGAGGAAATTGAAGAATTTGACAAGAGTAGTGAATATTTTGAAAAGATGGAAGAGGAGGATAAAGCCGTAGTGATAGCCGAATGCTTTGAAAATATGACCCCTTGTTTGGGCATGGAATTCTCTTCAAAAAAGGCTACATATGACTTTTACAACCAGTATGCAAAAAGACAAGGTTTTGGCATTTGAAAGGGTGGTTTTTATCGATCAAGAAAAATAAAGTGTATCACAAGAGGAAGATGGGGAGAGAAGTTAAAAGGCATAGAAAGGCTAGAGAAGATTGCAATGCTTTTATGAGAATACATCTAAGCAAGTGTGGGGTGTGGAAAGTAGAAGAATTTTTGGACACTCAGAGTCATAACTCCTCAACTCCAACCAAAGTTGCAATGCTTTGGTCTCATACTCATCTGTCTAAATCACGTAAAAATATGATTGATTCACTACATCAAATAGGAATGAGACCATCAGTCATCTCTAAAGTTTTGAATGTAACTTCAAATAGTGACAAAATAAAGAGTGCCGCATGTCAATCTTGCATCAATCATAGAAAACTACCCATAAGAATGATGTTGGGCGTCAATGCTTAAGTGTTATCAAGTACTTTCAAGAGAAAAATGTAAAAGACAATGACTTCTTTGAAATTAAAGTAGATGAGGATGGAAAGACCCAAAATATTTTTTGAGCTGATGGGAGATCAAGGACATCTTACTTGAACTTTGGTGATGTGATAGTGTTTGATGTAACTTATAAGACCAATGCCTTCTCCATGTCATTTCCTCCATTCACAGGTATTAATCACCATAGGAAATCTATACTTTTTGGTTGTGCTTTACTTGCTGATGAGATAGAGGCAACATTTACTTGGTTGTTCAAGACAGTTAAAATGTATGTGGGGAAAAGCACCTACTTCGATTATCACAGATCAAGATGGTGCAATGTGAAAGGCTATTGCAACTATTTTTCTGAGAATTCATCTTAGTTTTGCTCATGACGCATATCTAATAATGCCATGGTTCATCTAAAACATTTGAAGTCCAACCACAGTGAATTTTAAAAAGAATATAATGATTGGAAATATAGAAGTGATACAATTAAAGAATTTGAGGGGAAATGAAAGATTATAAAAGAAAATTACAATTTGGACTCAGAAAGTTGGTTGTCCTCTATGTATGATGTCAGACACCATTGGATATCTATATACGCGAGGGATAATTTCTTTGCAAGTATGACTTTGAGCTAAAGAAGCGAGAGCAAAAACTCATTTTTTGATGGATTTGTACATTACAAACCCCACTGACTGATTTTGTTAGACAGTATGCTAGAGCATTACAATCTCATAGATTTACTGAAAAACAAGAGGATTTTCATACTTTGAATTCTAAGCCTGTGCTATGTGGATACTCTCCTCTTGAGGCTGAAGCTAAGAATTTGTACACAAGATCAAATTTTAATATTTTTAAAGATCAATAGAAAAGGAGCTAAGGTTACATTTACAAGATCAATAGAAAAGGAGGGTTCAATAACAAATTATGAAGTTTTTCTAAATTATGATGAGGCTAAAAAACATGTTGTTGCCTACCAAACTTGTAGAGAAATAAATGTCAGCATGTAGTTGCAAGAAATTTGAAAGTGAAAAAATTTTGTGTACACACATTTTGAAAATTTTTCATAAGAAATAATTTTGCAAAATTCCACGTCAATATGTGCTATACCGTTACACAATTAAAACAAGATATTGTTATTCAAGTTGGAGTAAATATACCAACAACATTCATTCCTCTACAAGTCCACTAACTCCATTACAAATATGGAGATTTCGGAATATAACTATCAGATTGCAAAATTTAGGAACAAGTTCATATGAACAATATTATTTTGCATTCCACTTTTAGAAAATTTGGTTGAAAAGCTTAACGCGATAGGGAGTTCATATTCATTTAGAGTACAAACAAGCAAAGAGTCTATTGAGAGGTAAGTTAGGACTTCAATGGAGCATATTCCCCAAACAATAATATGTGACCCCTCTCTGTTACGTACTAAAGGTCGCCCCAAGAATAGTAAAAGATTGAAGGTAGGATATGAAGTGTCTCAAGCTCAAACAAAAAAAATTATGTGTAGTCTTTATAATGAGAGAGGTCATTATTTTACAACATGTAAAAATGTTCAGAGCAATCGTAACGATGGTTCCATGCAATAGGTTTTTTTGGGCTTACGTGATGTATGGTTATAGATACTGGGAAATATTGTCATTGTAATTTTTATGCATTTTGTGGATTGTAATATTCTGTAATGTTATTGCATGACGATGATAATATTTTGTCTATTTATATTGTTTTTAATATCATATCTATGGCACTTGGAACACCACCATGATATATAATACCCTTTTTATCTATTTACATAATTTTAACATCTCAAATTTTTACCAAATATTGACTAAGTAGGATCTTGATGGATTCGAACCACCGTCCCTCAAGAATTTCTTGCCAATTTTGAGCTAAAGATCCACAATAGTTTAAGCTATAGAAAACATAAGCTGACGGTATTGATTACATAAGATAAGGATCACCTTGATGTTGAAATACATTTCTCTAGATCCTGATGTCTATTTTTCTCCTATCAATATTTTTCTTCCTGCACTTTCCCCTAATCAGTATCACTATCATCAAAAACTTAACTTTTACATTAGCAACCACTGGTTCAAATATCACACAACACTCAAGAGTACATTGATTATAACAGTTAATTATCACTCTGAAATAGATTGTCTCGTTTAGACAATTTCTTGATTATTCATTATCAACCAAGGTCCAACACCACCTGCTTTGAGTGTTGTTGAAGCTTGAAACACTAGCCTTCCTTCGTGTTTTCCTCTCACTCTGGCTCAATGGCATCTAAATTTTATAACTGTGAGTACAATGGCTCATCTGAAGTGTAATAAAACATCTGCTAACTACGATAGTAAAATAAAGTTCCATAAATACGAATGAATTGAACCATCTTTAAAAAATAATGCCTTAGAATGGCAGAATCTTCCAGCATAAATATTGAAAGAAAATTACTAATAGCTACATGTACCCAAAATACAATGCTAAACATATAACTATCTGTCATCTAATATGATAGTTTCAATAGGAGGTAAAAGAATTATGACCTTCATTTAAACCAGCAAGAGTGCTGTATTCTAGTTCTGGAGCTTCCATTTGATTGTTTGCTGCTTTTAAGGTTAAAGCTTTAATTTACAAGTGAACTCACGACAAGTAATATTCTGAACTGTCAATTTCAAATAATATATCATAGTTAAGCTACATTTGATCTAATAAAGAAGGATACTCAGCAGCCTTCAACATTGGTTCCACAATCTGCATAAGAGGAAAGGAAGAGTTATAAGCCTTTCTTTTTGAAACTTTCTCCAGAGCAATCAAAAAGGAAAAGCATTAGTGCAGACAGGATTCTAGTCACAAGTAAAATCGACAAACAAAAGTGCACAACAAGCAACATACATTTGATAATAGGCGTGAAGCTCCCGAGAGTTGCTCCATAAAGTGATGCTTTTTTACTGTTGTTCTTTTTATTTCAATCTGCAGAGCATAAAAGCTAATGAGATTTATAAACAAGTACAGTTAATAAAAGATTTGAAGTCTGACAATGAAAGTGGCCACAAAATAAGACCAACTTGTGAGCCACAATTAAAATTCTTCCCTAATAAGTCTCTTATACTGTTTGTGTTCCAACAATTATTTCAGAAGTAAACAGAATAAAATTGAGGCTATCCAAATAATAAGTACACATAGTGAACGTACAAGATGAAATGACATTAGGAAAAACGGTTTCACCTTTCCAGAAGATACAACATCTGGGAAGGTTTGTTTCCGTTCAAAATTTGGAAAAGAAACTTTAAAATATCTTCCAATCCCATTGACAATAATAGCCGCAAATCACTTCTCACCTACAATATTTAGACGCATTAAGCTCACAAAAAATAAAGATTGTGCCATAAAAAAAAGTATAGCCCATAAAAATAAAGGAGCTAGCAACCTTCAAGAGGTACTGCACGCACAATATCGCATCTCAACACCATGAATAGCAGGTTTGATGAACAAAACAACAAACAGTAAAAAAATGTACACAGCCAAAAAATATGCAACAAAAACCATGCTTACCGATGAAGAAGAGAAGCAAGCCATTGGTGAGCGCGCCCGAACTGTTGGGTTTGTCCACATCGGTCGTAGAAGTTGTTGGTGACTTGTATATAGGCTAATGGGAAAACCTTATTCTTTGTGCTAGCTTTTAGATTAAGAGAGGCCCGTGACACCTATTGTGAGTTTCCTTTGGTTGTTTAAAGTCCTTTTTTGGGGGCCTGAAAGGTCCAACAGTGGTTTCGAAGCTTGGGTGGAAGCCCAAAGGGCCCAACAAGTGGTATCAGAGCCACGTTCGAGCCGGGTTCGCCTACGCCGATTGTTGTTGTTTCCTTCATGCGTTCCACCTGATAATTTGAAGAGGAGTTTGCCAGGTGGATGCTGTCTGATTTAAGGGGCTATTTGATTTAAGGGGGCCATCTGCATGGGTTCTACTTGATGATTTGAAGAGGAGTTTACCAGGTGGGTGCCGTCTAATTTAAGGGGGCCATATGCATGGGTTCTACTTGATGATTTGAAGAGGAGTGTGTCAGACGATGATAGTTTTCAGGCCACGCCTGATGTGTGAAGGGGAGTTGTTGGGTTTGTCCCACATCGGTCGTAGAGGTTGTTGGTGACTTGTATATAGGCTAATGGGAAAGCCTTATTCCTTGAGCTAGTTTTTGGATTAAGAGGGGCCGTGACACCTATTGCGAGTTTCCTTTAGTTGTTTAAAGTCCTTTTTGGGGGCCTGAAAGGGCCAATAGTGGTTTCGGAGCTTGGGTGGGGGCCCAAAGGGCCCAACACGAATGACGGATCCAACCCAATCGCCAACTCGCACTCCACCACCGCCTCCTGCAGCCAGCCGAGCCTGATGAGCGCTGCCACCCTGTTGCTCCAGCACTCCATGTCGTACAGCCCAAGCGCTTCCGCATAGCTCCCACTTTTGTAACCTCCACACCTCCTTCGGATCGCTGCTTGCTATCGCTCTTCTCAACATCACCACCACCCCTGCAGCCTGAATGTTCCCCGCTGCCCGCGACACCACGTCCCGGCCGCAGCCGCCAGCACCGGCTTCCCAATCCATCCCGATTGACAAATGTTGCTGCTGAGAAAGACGTGTGACGTCGCTGATGAGGTGGAGTGGGGCCGGGCATGGCCGGGTGGCGGTGGCTGTAGGAGTCGGAGGAGCTCAAGCTGGAGGTGGTGGGGGAGATGGACACCGCCGGGGAGGGGAGATCCAGCTCCTTGAAGTCCAGCTTGTCACCGTCAGATCTAGCCTCTGGCGGGCCATCCACCGACAGTCTCTGGCCGTGCTTGAGGCCGGCCCCGGCGAAATGTGCTATCTTTCCGATGTGGGTCGTTACATCTCAAGGCTGTGGCTTCACCAGCGACAATGTCCGGTGGTAGCAGAGGTTGAAATGTGCCATCTTCTTCTTGTCAAGCCTTATTAAGCTGCAACAAACACAATCCACCCTCGTGTGTGTGTGTATATATATATATATATATATATATATATATATAAGAGAGAGAGAGAGAGAGAGAGAGAGAGAGAGTGAGTAATACTCTTTTGCGCTGCCTGCTTTTCCAACGGAGGTAGTGCACATGAAGATGGTTGTTGGATAGAAATCCAACAGCTAACAACCCCGCGCCGTTCCCCCCAACCCAATCGCCAACTCGCACTCCACCACCGCCTCCTGCAGCCAGCCGAGCCTGATGAGCGCCGCCGCCCTGTTCCTCCGGCACTCCATGTCGTACAGCCCAAGCGCTTCCGCAAAGCTCCCACTTTTGTAACCTCCACACCTCCTTCGGATCGCCGCTCGCTATCGCTCTTCTCAACATCACCACCACCCCTGCAGCCTGAATGTTCCCCGCCACCCGCTGACACCACGTCCCGGCCGCAGCCGCCAGCACTGGCTTCCCAATCCATCCCGATTGACAAATGTTGCTGCTGAGAAAGACGTGTGACGTCGCTGATGAGGTGGAGTGGGAGCGGGCATGGCCGGGGTGGCGGTGGCTGTAGGAGTCGGAGGAGCTCAAGCTGGAGGTGGTGGGGGAGATGGACACCGCCGGGGAGGGGAGATCCAGCTCCTTGAAGTCCAGCTTGTCACCGTCGGATCTAGCCTCTGGCGGGCCATCCACCGACAGTCTCCGGCCGTGCTTGAGGCCGGCCCCGGCAAAATGTGCTATCTTTCCGATGTGGGTCGTTACGTCTCAAGGCTGTGGCTTCACCAGCGACAATGCCCGGTGGTAGCAGAGGTTGAAATGTGCCATCTTCTTCTTGTCAAGCCTTATTAAGCTGCAACAAACACAATCCACCCTCGTGTGTGTGTGTGTATATATATATATATATATATATATAGAGAGAGAGAGAGAGAGAGTAGAGAGAGAGAGCAGAGTAATATCTATGCGCTGCCTGCACTACAAAAGGCAGCTAGTGCACTCATCGTCCTTTCTCCTCTCTATACATATAGAGAGAGAGAGAAAGTAATACTCTTATGCGCTGCCTGCTTTCCAACGCAGGTAGTACATGAAGATGGTTGTTGGATAGAAATCCAACAGCTAACAACCCCGGCGCCGTTCCCCCCCCGGTCCCATGCCCACTCCTGCTCCACCTCCCGACATCGCCCCCACCTCTATTTTGTCGCGTTAGGCTCACCTAAATCCACCGCCCCTCCATCCCCTTCGCCGCCCATAGCCCACCTGCCTCAACAGCCACCGTCGGCTGTCGTTGGTAGCATTTTGTTGGGGGAAGGAAGGGAGGCGGTGGTGAGGCAGTGACAGCACTGGCGAGTGGGCGGCCAGCGTCGAGATTGGCGGCGGTAGGGTGGCTCGGCAAAACAGAGCGGGGGGGGGGGGGGGTGGGATCAGCGGTAGGGGAAGAAACAGGGAGAAGGAAATTCAGGGGTAGTTTCGTAATAAAAACTTTGACTTGGTCCCGACTCGAGTAAATATTATGAAATACATCCCAGAAAAATATTAGAAAAATATAGCAAAATATCATAAAATAAAATAATCGAGTTCTAACTCTGAATAACATGCTCTAAACCTAATAACCCATCCAAAACTAATAAATAACGTGTCCTAACATGGTAAACGACCTAAAACTAATTTTACGATCCTTACTATATATATAAAATAAACTGGCATACTCTTATATGATTCTGATAACTCATTTTTTCTGCTGCATTCATGTGTACCCAAGTATATGATGATATACGTCATGAATGTACACATAGAATGAGTTATTAGTATATATATATATATATATATATATATAGTGGATCACAAAATTAGTTTTAGGTTGTTTACCGCTGTTAGGACACGTTATTTATTAGTTTTGGGTGGGTTATTAGGTTTAGAGCATGTTATTCGAGTTAGAACTCGATTATTTTATTTTATGGTATTTTACTATTATTTTTTTAATATTTTTCGGGATGTATTTCGTAATATTGACTCGAGTCGGGACCGAGTCAAATTTTTATTACGAAACTACCCCGAACTTCTCCTCTATTTCTTCCCCTACCAACCGATGCCCCCCCTCCTCCCCCTCTGTTTGCTGTGCCACCCCCCGGCAACCTCGCCACGGGCTGCCCACTCGCTAGTGCTGTCACCACCTCACCACCACCTCCCTTCCTTCCCCCAACAAAATGCCGCCGATGACGGTCGGGAAACAGAGGAAGCTGACGGCAGCTATTGAGGCAACGGGCTGCGGGCGACGAAGGGGATGGAGGGGCGGCGGATTTCGGTGAGCCTAAGGCGGCAAAACAGAGGGGGAGATGTGCGCTTGCGGAGGTGGAGTAGGAGCGGGCATGGGACGGGGACAGGGCGGGGAGGCCAGGTGTAGGGTTGACATCCATTGGATTTTCATCCAACAGCCACTTCTGCACTGTGCGCTGCCTATGTTGGAAAAAACAGGCAGCGCACAGGAGTATTACTCTCTCTCTCTCTCTCTCTCTCTCTCTCTATATATATATATATATATATATATAATAAGCATAATATGAACTTATAGCAGTTTTGGTCAATAGGTAGACCTTGAGATGTATATTTTGCATTGTCAATATAACGGTGATTAATGCTATGAACTCTAGACAACCTCATGATAGATTCTCTCTATATATATTTATATGCGTGCGCACGCATGCCCGTACCTGTGTAGAATACTTGGGTTTAAGTTGTAAAGCATCTAGACATACTGGTTCCACAATGGAAATCATCAAAACAGTTGAATTCTATCGAGCGTCCAAAAATGGTGTCTATAAATAATTTCTCATAATTTCCCTTTATTTAAAAAATATTAGCTTCCTATTAAAATATTTTAATGAGGATCTCTCACATGTCCTCTTAACTATTTTATAGTATTATTCTTCATTTCATTTTTATAAAAATACATTAAATAAAGATTTTATCCTTTTATTATTATAAATTAAAATAGAAAATCTAAATCAACTATATTTAGACCTTAAGGTGTTGAGTCAAGATAATATGTTGACGAACAACTTAATTCTTCTTGACAAATAATATTAGTTTTTTTAAAATTATTTTCAGAGCGTCAAAGAATATTAGTTGAATGTGCAAAGTTCCGTTGTATTACCATTTTTTTGTGTGCTCTTAAAATCTGCCTCCTGCATTCTTGCTTCTAGATTGTCAATGTTACCAATGACCTGTTTTTCATGGTCCAAAGTGAAGGTAAGATATACCATTACTCTAGCAAATACATTCTATAAGAACAGAGGGTAGACATGTTTTCATGGAACACAAAGAGAATCCAAAAGGGTTGGTCGAAGTAGCCGACATGTGGTCTATCTCATGCAAGAAAGAATCAAAACCAGCGGTGGAATTGGCCATTCATGCACAAGCCGAAGAATCATACAGAAAGATCAAGCTCGACATAGAATAAAGCTATCAAAAGCTTGGAATCACCCTTATTTCCCCTTTGCTCATTCCAGGCTGCTCTTAAGGTTCTCTCATCACTTCGATAGTGACCATCCCTAGTGCCAATACACTCACCATTGGATCATACTGATTAGAGAATCAGACACCCATGCGGATACCAATTTAAATAGAGGTACCCGCCCAAACAATTGGTGTAAAACATATTGATCAATTTGGTGCATTTTGAGAGGGAAATGGAGGGGCAAAAAGTGGAGGTCGCCGGAGAGGGACGGTTCCGGGGGGTCCAGGCGGCCATGGGGTAAATTCGCGGCAGAGATTCGGGATTGGAACCGGAATGGGTCTCGAGTGTGGCTTGGGACCTATGATACTGAGGAGGGCTGCGGCACGGGCCTACGACAAGGCAGCATATACGATGCGTGGCTCGATGGCGGTGCTCAACTTTCCAGACGAGTACCCGCCACCTCAAAGGCAGGCCGGCGGACAGGCCGCCTATGTGGGAACGTCAGCGAGGCCGCGGCTAGGGAAGGAGGTCATTGAGCTAGAGTGCTTGGATGACCAGGTGCTTGAAGACCTTCTAAGTTCCACTGATGAGCGGAAAATGTATGAATACAGGAGGAATTGATGCCTAGCTCGTCACTATATTCTGATGATTAGTAAATAAGATTGCATTACTTGCATAATTAGCACACATATGAGGGTTGGCTTCTGCCTATTCTTCGTACTATTTCCTAATATTTATCAGAATCATAAGCATATATTTGCATATAAATTATCACCTATGCTTCAGTATTAGCTTCATCGGCAATAAGAATTTTCGCATAAGTGATAAATCACATATATATTCAAATAAGGTTTTTTCCTACATAATTGTAAGTTCGTGCTACTTTGCATGTAACAAATTTCTGGTCTTTTTTTTTAAAAAAAGCAAGCCATATACTGTTTATAATAAATATGATAATTTACAACAAATTTAAGTGTTGGATTCTACTCACTTTGTCATTTAACTTACTATTGTAATATTTACACGACTTTATTCCAGTTGACTTCATTTGATGATCTATTTTGTTGCTCATTTTATGTTGAATGGAACCTTAAAAATAATTAAAAGCCAACTTATAGGTGAAACAATATAATTTATAATTTTAAGATTCAGACTTGACTCGGGATGTTATATAATAGAGTCATTTCGGAGTGGACTTGTAACGACCCGCCATTTTTTCACAATACTATGGGCCCAGCTGGCTAGGCGTTACTCGAAATTAAACCAAACCAACCCTGTAACGACCATCCCTAACCGGTTCAGGCGTTACTCCACAGTCTTGGATCATTTCCCAAAGCCACATGTATAACACAAAGAAAATAAAAAGAAGTCCAATTTATTATCCATTTTCCCAGTTCATGGTCTCCCAGTCCATTTTGAGATTAGCCATTTTTGGCTGTCACGGGGTTGTTTATGGCCCAAGAATTTTCGACCTAAAACCCTACCCGTGCGGCGTATTCCCCCAAAATTTTCGACCTAAAACCCTACCCGTGCGGCGTATTCCCCTCCCGGGAACACCAGCCTACTTCCACATGCACGCGGATACCGCTGTTTGTAGCGGCACGATGAAGGTTGGCGCGCTCATGAAGACTCGTACACCCGGCTAGCACCACACACCCAATTGCCCATAGCGCTACTTCAGTTGCGACCGGTACCGATCACCAAGTTCCAATGTATGCAGCGGCACGCTGCAACACACGCACCAAGCACCCGTAGTATGTTCGCCCCAAGTATCGGTCACCCACTCCCGACACGCACTAGACTCGGAATCACAGTCCAGCGCCTGGTTACCAAATACTAATTACGGGAATCCACCCAACCTTTATTTCAATCTTGAACAAAGGATTTACAAGCAATCACCTCCCTGACTACTTGCTGGTCGTGGACATGCAACCCCACGACCAAGCCTCTCATCTCCCTACAAGAGACCCACTTACAACCCCTAGGTCAATCCCCTGATCAACCTCAATTACATGCACCCATCGATATGCAAACAGGGATTGTAACAACCAGACACGCACCTGATCCTAAAGGCCGACTCACGACCAACACCATAGCAGTCGTCCACCAAGATGCCCCTATTCGAACTCCACGAATAGTCTGCAGTAGCACCTTGAAGTCTCCCTTGCCCGATCAAGTTGTTCCCCTCCACAAGGAACTCACGTACTCTCGAATTCGCCAATTGCTTCCACAATTGCTTTGTGCCTTATGTATTTTCTGACGTCCTCATCAAATACCCGAGTTGGCTGCTGCTAGATAATTCCATAATTCCATATCCTCTGGAGATCCTCCACACTCCCAGCATCACGTCCAGGTTCCCCTTGTGCCAAGTCCTCACCCCTTGTGCGCACCCTGGTACTGCAACATGGTTCACCAACCCACCTGGCTCGCTACCATGTCTGAATACGGGTACCGCTGTCGGCTCGCTCGTGCATCAACCTCTACACGCTTCACTCGCTCCTGGTCACACCCACGCTCGCCCGCTCGTCCATCTCGCTGTTAGGTCCATTCTGACATATCCATTAACAAAACACAAAACTCCATTAACAAAACACAAAACAAACACCCGACCTCAACGACTTGCAGCAGTTCATACCAAGCAGTCGACAGGAAACCCATGCATAAGACTCTAACAACTTAGCAGGGCATCTGTAACAAACCTTGCATGCAAGAATCCTAATAGAAACAAATAAGAGGAGGGAAGAAATACTCACACAAGGGGACGTCGTCTGGGATGGAGATGATGAGAGATGAAATACTCCCTTCTTCTACATATATATACACTTCAACCATTCCCTCCATTAAATTCTCACACCCCATCATCCATTGGTATTGCCTAGGTTCCACAAGCCCCTTCATTAAATTCTCACACCCCATCATCCATTATTGTTTCCTAGGTTCAACGAGCCCCTTCATTAAATTCTCACACCCCTCATACAATCATGAATAAGTATTTTCTAGGTGACCTTAAGTCGAACCATGACTGGTCGACTTGATAATTAACCATATTGGTTCATCTATATTTATTTCATAATATTTAGGTTCGAGTCTTTTAATAAAAATCATGGTTTTTACATGACTCTAAGCCAATTTGGAGTTATTGATACTATTTTTTCAATTCACTAAATTAAAGGTTATATAAAGTTAGTGTATATTATTTTGCTGACACTTGAAATTAACAAATACATGATTAAAATTATTAAAAATATTAATTTAACTAAACTAAAAGAGAAATAATATTTTTTAATAATTTCTATTATTTAACTCAAGGAGTCATTCATAAAATCCGTCAAAAATTTTATATGATTATTTGATTGGGAAAGCCATATTGGAGTGAAGTCAACTTGTTAAGATATTGAAATAAAAAGGAGTCTTAAAATTAACTTATATTAGTGAAACAATACATATAATTGAACATAGCTACTAGCTAGTGAAAGTTCAATGCTATGACTTTTACTGGTGCAAAATTGATGGCTGTTTTCTGATGGAGTTTTTACATCAGTAATTTCGATTTGGGTCAATTTTATACCTTTTTTCATTGAAATCATATCCTTTTGTCGTGAGAAATGTATTACACAAAATAATATTTACCTAAGTGGAATAGTTTCTATCCACGAGCTATTAAAACAAAGGTATTTGCTTCTATTGGGAGATACAGGTGTTTTCAGCTTTATTTTTCCTATTATTGTTATTGTCTCCCATAGCTCTTTAATATGCCGAACTCCTAATTCTCTTAATGTTTTTTTATGTAGAATTTGGTCATGGAAATAACTCTACATGAAAGTCACAAATATCATATTTAAAGGATCCTCTTTCCAATATTACATATAAGTGTAAGGAACTCTGGAAGAAACGCCAAGTAGGGCAACTATATCTTCTTCTTTTTCTTCTGCATGATACTCAAAAGAGTGTTGGAGACACATATCCACGTGATTATAAATAACAATTTATAATGGGCAAATTGCCAGATACATTCCCTTTCTGACACTACTCTTCTCCCTGTATTTGGGCTTGGGATCCGCAACGCGAGTAAGAAACTATATACCTTTTATAACAAAAATGTAGAATTTTGTTTGTACCTATCATAAAATAAAGGAGAAAGAAGGCTAAAACAGTATCAGATTATGTGACTTGATCATAGGCATAAAATCAATAGGAATCATGGAATATAATCCTTGTTGCGATGATAATATTCATTCAATTAGTGAACTTTTTATCAAGGGCAAATATAAAATTGGACCTGTGATGATAATGGCTAAGTAGCGAATTGGCACCGGCAGCCAAATCTAATTGCATCCGACCGATCCAAAATATTTTCTATGATGAACTATCCAAGTATATATCAGAACATCAACTGCTTCATATTCCAAGTATTAGAGCTAGTGTTCTTAATACCCTTTTCTTCTGCCTGGTTAGATATATCACCACCATCTTCAAAATATTCTAATTTTGATCTAATGCTTGTGCTTTTAGAATCCCATACTCTATCCTTGTCCCCATTATTATATATATTAATTAGTTAATAAAGTCCTAATAAATATTAGAGTCATATATAGAGTTTGAAATTGTCAATAAAATCAATTCAAAGAGTTTTGGACGTAGTCAATTTTATTTTGGAAACTCAATACAAAAATATAGAGCCGCCGTCAACAAATTGTCATCTTCTCAAGCTTTATCTTCAGAATCATATACTGCATTCCCCTCAAAGGTTCCACAAGGCCAATATATTCCTTGAATCAATTGATCAACTCCATGCATGTTGAAGTTGGAAGCCGCCATAATTTTGAAGGTTGCATGCCCAAGTGCCACCTGATCATATATTTATAATTGAGCCAAAAGTTATTATAAAATGATTCTAGACAATGTAGCTTTCATATATAAAATGTTAACACATGTGAAGAATACATTTTTGTTCTTGAATCTCCTTCCTACAACGGCTATGTTTATGTAAGGAATAAATAGAGGTAGCCACTGGTGTAAATAAACCGGTAGGTTTTATTCTAGATTCTGTATGGATCAGTTTGCAAGTTGGGATTCCAATTCATAGTTGCTATAGTTGCATCATGCATGCATGTCACTATATCTTTATGTTTATATTTATATATGTATGTATAGTGCATGCGTTTGCATTGACGACATGCTTTAAAGCTTAAACTCACTAGCCAATCAGAGGGTTCTTTTAACTATGGAGAGAGCTAATATGGAATATTTTTGTTGTAGGTATATTCGTTGTAAATGTATCACATGATTAATTGTTATTAAACTTTGTGCTGGTTGCAAATGCGTTTCTCCCTTGTGCTATACATAATTTTTTTGTGAATTCTTTGGGTTTGTCTGTATGTTTATATCTAAAATGACTAGCTACTTTGATATCTTGAAGATAATTTTCATTTTATGCTTGGATATTGATAATCTCAAGTCCCATAAAAGAGGCCAGGGCTGATGCCAGCAAAGGGCATGTAACCTTAAAAACATTTTTCACAATTTGTAACTAAATAAAATAAATTATGATCCATGTTCTTTGCAAGATCCCCTGTTAGTTCATGCACTTAGTTAGTCTTATATCTAATACTTATCGAAGTAATATTTATTATATTAGTGAGATGATAATTATAATTTTTAATTTAACTAAATATTTTTGAAGAAATAACTAAAGCCAATAATTTATATTAATTGGGCCAGGATGTTTCATTCCTCATCTGATTTTATGATAAAGTGAAAAAAAAGAAACAAAGACCATATACTATTAAGTACAAACAACAAAATGTATAGAAGTCAATTAATTATTATTATTATTATTATTATTACTATTATTATTATTATTACTACTACTACTACTTATTCAGGGACATGCAACCTGAATTTGAGTCCACGCAATTATTGAGTTTTGACGGCTAGATGTCCTTGGTACACCAAGCCTCATTGTTCCCTAAATAATAAGCAATGCCTAACAAAGAGAAATTATACTAGAGATTCTTCTCTCATAAGGGATGCATGGTAAAGTGAGATAGAAAGGGTAGAGAAAGGGCGAACTAGTACTTATAAGGATAGGGGTGATGGGCATAGAAAGAGGAGAAAAATGACGCTAAAAAATCGAGAGAAAAAAGGTGTTAATGAAGAAGAATAGATGACTGTGGCAGGCTTATGGGAAGAACAATAGGGGGAATGAATGACTCCTCACCGGCGTTAACGAATGACCGATTCTTCGCCGGCTTATTGTAGAATCACATCAAAAGTTTCTCTAGCGCGCAACTTATAATTTTATTCAATTCATCAAAGTCTAAATTCTCACTCTTGTTTATGATAAAGAATTTATAGACTCAAGGGATGTACTCAATAAGTAAACCACCGTATAAATGAACTTTTTCTGAGAAAAGTGAGAAAATAATAATAATAAAAAATCCTAAATTAATTAAAAACCGTACTAAAACAGATCAATTTATCCCAAATTATAGAAAATTTCCTATTTCTTGTTCTGCAGGCTCGTTCATCTGGTGAAACATTGATCCATAGAGCATTTCTGTTGCAAAAGGTCCGCAGGATCCCTTCACTGCATTACTGTGATTGATGGCCATTGAGAAACACACATAATCCACTTTTTTAGTAGAAGTCCCAAACAATGAGGACAAGAATGAAACATTCTATCTGCCAAAGAGGCATCAACTTGTATTTTAGTCCTGGAAACACCGAGTAACAGAGATCACCCCACTACCCATAAACACATAACTATAATACAATCATCTCCTCGGAAGAAGAGTAGCATAAGCAGAATACTAAAATTTAATAGCTATTCTTTAACTAGCCACAAGTCATAAAAGTTTGGCCACTGTTGTTTTCATTGATTGCCGCGCTAGAAGGAAACAAGTCTTTTCTGTTGGATGGGAGGAGTCCCAAAACACATACTTGTTGGCATCTGAACAAGTGAAGGGGTTCCACTTGTTGCACAAGTAACCCATCTCAAACATCCCAGTTGCACAACACCCTCCTCAGCAGCATTTTCAAATCCTGCCAGATCAAAGACAACACAGAATTCTCTATGATTATTTTCAACAGAATCATAACCATCAACTATAGAGTAGTTGGAAATAATTTTAAAACTAGTGAGGTTTAAATATATTTATCAATGAACTTGGCTGATTGCGTTGTGTTCTTGTAGTGAGTGCTGGAGTAGAAGATTTCCATGGTTTCATTGCCACCAACACTACAAGAAAACACATAAAAAACGCCCTAGGGGCGGGCCACTTATGCAAGCGTCTGAAAAGACTTTTGTACCAACTCTTAAATGGCGACTAAATTGCCTACGTCCATTTTGGTTGTCACTTAAAATACTTTACTTGTGCATGCTCCCTTCTAGTGCAATCAAGTCGCGAAAAATTTTTCAAAATTTATGGATTTTTTGTGATCTTCCCAGAAATTCTGGACTTTTCATGCAGCGTGACTGGTGGCAACGTGACCACCAAAATCTCGTCCGCCGGAGGTGATTTGTTTCCTTATGAATCTTCAATGGCCTACCATACTGATGCGGATCGCGTATAACTTCCAACCGCTTGTGGTACATGTCTGTGAATACCACATAAAACCCTGGGAGAGTGGTCCTCATCTGCCCCACCTTGCCATTCAACTTGTCATTGAAATCTGAAGCAACCTTGTTGTGCTCCTCCCTGCACTCGTTTCTTCCCATGAAGTTGGTGGTTCATTCCAAGGAAAAGCAACCCATTGGAGGGAGGCTTGTCACGGACATTTTCCGGCCTCCGAGCTGGAAAACCTCGACCATGAACTTGCCTGAAATGCCAAACAAGTAATCTTCATACTTGCCTACAGAATTTTCTGGTGGCCGGTCGGGAAGAAGGCAGTAATTCTACAGGAAGTCGGTGGTGCCGATGCTAACTACATAAAATGCTCCACTCACAATGCTGTTTGCCTTGCTTGGACCAAGGTACTCGGCCAGCTTCTTGTAATCTTTGAAGTATTCCAGCTGTTTCCCGAGAGCTAGCACATTCTGCCAAAACAATCAAACTCTCAGCAATGTAATTGATGTTTTATTATTTTATATGAGTTGATCTGAAGAATGGTCAATGCATAAAGGGGTGTTGGCGCCAAAAAAGACATTTTCCCATCAAAGATTTTGTCATTTATAAGGATCCGTTG